>JBCJKH010066835.1:0-14503 GCA_039877255.1 Loriculus beryllinus | reverse complement strand
GATAGATAGATAGATAGATAGATAGATAGACAGACAGACAGATATAGAGATGGAAGAGTTTGTTTACAAAGTTAACCAACCTTTTATTTTTTACATTAGAAAAAAAGAAATCTGCTGTCCCTCTTTATTTATTCTTTGACATCAAGACTTTACTGTGGGTATGTAAAACCAAAGGAGATTTGGATCCACCAGGAAACTTATCCAGAGTTCCATATGGCAGCACAGTCTGTGGATACTGCCAGGGTGTGACCTTTATTTCTCCTCATTCATCCATTTCCTCTTCCTTTAGCCATCAAGGACTGGTTGCCTCCCAAGGAGCACGAAGTATTTTGCCCTTCTAATTGTGGAAGACTTATAATCGAGGCTAATTCTTCCTAGAGACTCCAGGTTTAGACCACTGCCTCATATCTGCACAACAACTCATGGAACCAAGGATACCAACCATTAAATTCAATGCAGATACTTGTGTTATCCAAGAATTTACCAAAATGTTTGTGAAGTGCTATGGTCTTGTTCCCAGCTCTTTTATTTATTTATTTTTTTCCTGACTGATCTGGAGTTCTTTCATTTTTTAAGAACTAAGAAGCAGGAGTCCAAATATGTGCCTTGTCTCTGTGATTTATGTACATCATAGCTATGGACAGATGTAACTTGAAGCAATATGAATGGAAATTTAAAACATATCTGTAAAACAATGACATGCTAATACCTATGATAGTATTTTTATTCACAAGCTTATATGACTGTATAGAAGCAGGAAATAAATAGAATTGCTTCCCAAAACCAAACCAAAACCAAAACAAGACCAAAAAATCCCGAAACTCCCAAACAAAAAACAAACAAAAAGCAAACAAACAAAAAAAATCCTGCTTTCACCCTCATTTTTCTGTGCCAGTCGGTTTCCATTTTTCTTTCCCTCTCACTTTCTCTTTCATAATAGTAAGTGGAAATCCTACACTCATCTATATGTCTCTAGTCAGATGATTTGACACTGAACTGGTTTTAAAAAGTCATTTGAGCACTCTTGTCTTTGAAATTGCTGATCCAAATACATACAAATAGTTCTTTGTCAAGCACCAGGACCACAGCTAATATTTGCTTCAGTGACTTCTTTTCTCTGGATTACTCACTATTTCTGCTTTTAGAAAAGCAGGAGCATATAGACTAATGAACCATTGACACTTGAATAATAGAGCCTGGTGTGACTAATTCAATGCTAGCTTAAGCCCTATTGGTTCCTACTTCACTTGCTGCCTAAAGCGATCTGGACCAGCCTTGGAGCAGCCACAGAGCTTTGCTGCTTTTGAACTGAGCAAAGTCCCGTTCCTCGTGTCAGCTGAGGTTTACAGAATTCAGATTTCCATCTACTAGCCATAGTCATGTTACCTTTCCTACACTTTAATGTCCAAAAGAAAAAAATTGTACACAATTAATTAAGGATTTAAATTGGCCCCCAAACTACTTGATTCAAAATAATGGACTTGTAAGTCTGTAGATCTGTACTCAAGTGATTCAGAGCACATATACGTCATGGTGTAAGGAAGAATCAGAGGGTACAAACCCTTTGCAGCATGAAGAAAGAGGTGTAGTGTTCAAAATATGATTAAACTCATTTATTTTTATTAAAAGAAGAAAGCTTTCATGAAGAAAATTAGCACAGTTTTGTGAGGTGGTTTATATGTTTTTGCTATGCAGATATATGGTGTTATCAAAAGTGAAAGCTTCAAATTTTTAAGGCAAAATATTGAGTAACTTGCTCATTTTAGGTAATTAGTTAAATGTTTCTCTTTCACATCCTTTCCTCTCCTTTCATTTCTATCTGTATTTTAATATTAGGACGGCTTTAACCAGCTACCCTTGAATTTTTACCAGTTGCTTTAACTACTTCATATACACCAGGGTAATGCAGATATCTAACAAACAGACCAAATTGATGGAGAAATGCTACTGTGATTTCAGCAATGGAATGAAAGTTCTGAATTCATTCTGCCTTAAATGATCTTTGTTTACATAATGTTCCAAACATTTCAGGTTTTGATATGATATTATCCTAAAATTAGCTTAAAAGGTGGAATCCATATAGAAATCTATATCTTTCTGTTTATTCCAAATGCTGAATGAGACATATGGAGACCATAATTATGCACTGTGAGATCAGTTCGAAGGCTGTCTTTGGTGAATGGCTGGATTTTTTTTCAAGGAATCAGTTACTCAGTGTAAATAACTGTGAAAAAGAAAATAAAATGTCACCATTGAGATATTTTCCATTTCCATTCTACTGTGGTTCTAGATCTTCGTCTTAGTTAGATTAACCCATGTATTCATAGAGTACAGCCCATCAGTTGTACCATACCAAAGTTCTCTGCAAACCTCCCTAATTGCTTCTGTAACTGTCATATCTCTCTGCAAGTACCTTCTTACCTAAAGCAAATGTATTTTCATCAGTCATTTCTTACTCACTGCAAATTTCAATGAGCTTATGGTTGTCGGACAGAAGCATTAAACTATTTTTGTCCTGAGTTCTTGCTGAGTGTGGTTGAGAAATATGGGAATACGTCTTTTGTTTATTTAACCAACTGGGAGGCTGGTGATTGCTTACAGAAGTATTTTAATATCATTATTGTGTTTTGAACCTCTGAAAGGTAACTAATCAATTAAAAGCCTGTAAAAAGCAATTAAGACACAAGAAGGGTACAACATCTTAGCAATTTCAATTCATTCAGCAGTACCTAAGAAATGCTTGATCCACTTGGAATGTCATCTTTTTTGTCAATAAACCACAATTATTCATAAACCAAGATAATTCCTCTGCCTTGATTATCTTTATGCTTTTGGTTGGTTCTTTATTTACCTGCTTCTTCACTTATCAAAGGTAGCAGTGAATGAATTTCTTAGTGTCTAGTGAAACGCAGCCAGGAGACTGTTCTCAATCGAATAATTTAGATTCTATTTGTGTAGCTTCTGTTCTGGCCTGTGACTGTATGTAGCATCTATTGCAGCTATCTGCTTCTCTTAGACACTGATGCAAGGGGGAAAGGAACTGTCACAGGAAGAGGGCTTGACTGAAACTTTCTGTATTTTAATATTGAGACAGTGAGATATGTTATCATTTATTGAAGTGCTACTGTACATGGAAATTTCACTGCTTATTTAGTTCATGTGTGTTCTCCTCCACATTTGATAAAAGTTCCGTTTAAAGGAAAACTAGGTCTTGAAATGGTCTCTCCTAATTTGCCTCACCATCTACATCCCGAAAGCTTTGAACAAGATAAAGCTTCTTCTAAGCATAGATTATTAATATTTTGCTATATAGTCTCTCTGAGCAATATAAGATACTCTATTGCAGAGCAATAGCAATAGTAATTTGTTGGCATTTCACCTGATTCAATTTCAGTGATCCCTGTTCCTATAAGCACATGGGGTCAAAATCACACACTAATATTTTAAATTCTTACTTACTAATTTGCTTTTTAATTTTTATTGGCATCGGTGAAATTCTAATCAAAATAGGAATCATTGGGTTACTAAGTTCCCTTTGATAGAAGCAACAAGGATGACTAATGTATCAAAGATACTGTTTGTTACCTAGGATTGCCAGTTGAAAATATGATAGGAAATAAAATTTAGAACAGGAAAAAGTTAGGGGAATTTTTGTAATTTCTATAGATTCAAAAACTGAAAACATTTTGCTGAGTCCATTTTAAAGACTGTATCAAAATGGTGTATTTTCATATTTGCTTTTTTTTGTTATTATTTACATTTGAAAATGAAAAGTCAGTCATTATCCTGAAAATGTTTGAGAACTTCCAAACATCTCAAGATATTTTTGTAGGAACTATTTTAAAAAGAAAGAATCACCAAATTCAACTCACATATTTTTGTTCCACTGAAGCTGAAGATTTAAACTGCTGGTTTTACTTCATTTTTGTCATATTTTATGTGAAATACACACCAATGTACCTTTTGTACTGACACTTTTTAATTTTCATATTTAGTCTATTTTCACATGTATTCATTATATTCTAACATTCTATCTATGTACAACTATTTTTAGATAATAGATGTTAAGGCTTTTCCGAAGTAACTTCAGTTTCTTAATTCGTTCATGTAATATCATGTTTCCAGGAAATTTGATGTGACAACATTTTTACCATTGCTATATTTCCAGTAATAGATTTTGCAAATTTTCATATGCATTTTGCCTTATATGCTTTTTAACAGTAGCTTGAAATGCAAACATTCTATTATAGAGATATAAGAGTTTAACACAGACATTTTCCATATAAGAGTTTAACACAGGCATTTTCCTTTTCTTTACCTGAGCTATTTGCTTATTTTGATTTTTCCTGCAGGTTATGTTTCTGTCCAGTTTTTATTTTACTGACTGCCTCATGGCTTATAAAGGTATCACATTTTATTGGAGTGGCTTTCAGATTATTGGTGTGAAAGACTTATGGGATTTGCTCACAAATATCTGTCCTTTCCAAAGTCTCTTTCACTTTCCTCTTTATTGCAATTCTGGCTGTGCCTCCAGACAATATGTTCTTGAGACTCTTCTTCAAATTCTTTTTTCTTTTTTTTTTTTTTTTTTTGAGTAAATCTCGTTTCCCTTCTTTTTTATTTATTCCTATTTTCCATTTTCTCTGGGAACTCACTTTACTGACAAATTGACAGAGACCTGAAAGGAAAACAAATTAGAACTTGTGTAATATTTTAAGAAAGCTTATAGTAATATCCAGAGGAAAAACAGCAGCCCTCCCTCAGTAGTTTTATTCATCTCCTTAATTCACGGTTTCAGTTCAGGTGTAATTTCTATGTGCCTTGAAAAGTATTTTAATATTAATTAACTGACTCTTGAACAGCTCCTTTTCTTCACCTTGGTATAAAAGTCAGTGAAATGCATGAGGATGGTCTTCAGTGTTAGCAATACTTTATGATGGATAATAGTTTCATATCTCAGGTTTGGATCTTCTCTTTAAAGATAAGTGAAATCTGAGTAGTGAAAGACTGTGATTAAATGGTAACTTTATACCTTCTAACAGCAACATTCTACCCAGAGCAGACATAGCTCAATTTATGGCACAAGGGCAGAAACTGCTTTGATTCATAAACTACTAGGGAGAGAGGGCTGTAGCACCTTTTGTACCATATGATCTAGTGGCTCAATATAGTCACCAAAAGTTAGCAAGTTTCCTTTTGTGAATATATTTTTCTGAAAATACAATTAAGATCAGAATTCTCCTAATGTTTGGAGTCATGTTTGAAGGTAGAACAGCTAAAAGGTATGTAAATTCCCTGGTGTACGGACAGAAATTTGCAGATGATGAAGTGAGCTAGAAAGTTAGTAATCCTTTGAACACAGGGACTGATGTAAAAGGACTAAGAGTAGAACTACTACAGTTCTTTGGTTAATGAGAAGCGCGTGAGGGTCCATCACACCCTTATGAATCAAAAATCCATTCAGGTACCTCTATCCTTTCAGCAAAGATGTCCTGGCAGCTTTGCTTGACAGGCATCTCAGTTGCAGACCTTTCTGCATACTGATTAAAAGGAATACAAACACATAAACTACTGGAGCTGCATAAGTTACAGATGGTCACTGACATGTAAGGCAGAGAAAGAGGCTTTCCATACAGTTTCTGTAAGCCACCTTGCTAGCAGATAGCATGGCTTTTTGTATGATAATTTACGTAAATGCAAGTAAATTTATATTAATATTATATATGGAACAGTCTAACCAAACAGAAGTCCCCCAAAACTCCCAAACCCAAACAAATCAAGCATGAATTTAGCATTACGTAAGATGCACTGCTTATAGGTGGAAAGAGTAATGAACTAAAAATACATACTACTATAACCCCTTTAAAGTCTGAGAGTTTCAGCGACGGATAATGTGACGTAAAACCTCATGCCACTCATTTATAGTCTTTCTTCAAAATTTTTCATTATGGTATATGCTAACAATATATTTATTCAGTCACATAAAATGAGCACATACTTTGATGTATTAGGGGAACCTTGATGTACATTTTCTGTTTCTTTTTTTCATACAGTTATAATTTATTTTTCAAAGCGGACAGCAGAACCAGAGAAGTTTTTAATTTGTGATTTCAGATCAATTCTTGAAATTGAAACCACTTTTCTTCTTTTTAATAAACGCCCTGAAAACGTAGATTTTCGCACTACAAAGGAAAAATACTCTCAAAACCTGAAGCCAAGGGATTTTGGTTTTGTGTTTATTTGTTTTACAGAAGATTCACAGTTCTACATTCAAGAATCCTAACAAACACTTGGATAGATGTGAAGTGATTTTAAGGCAAAAATTTCATCAGATTTGACACTAGCAATTGTGAAGTCTAGCTTCTGTATACTAAGTTAACAGGCACAAGAATCAAAGTGATCAAAGTGTAATAACTGCATTTAAGCACGTCCACTACAAAATCCTTCCAACACACTCTTCCCTCTGATCCTTCATACCCGGACAAAAGGGTTGCGATTGCATCAGAATCTCTGCATAAACGCATATGTTTACAGGTATGGGCACATAAAAATGCATGCATATGTATTTTCCTGCATCTCATGGTTCTAAGAATTAGAGAATGAGAACAGAGCACCATTACAGTAAAGTGAGTGTCAGTTTACAGGCAGCTTGAAAGATAAGTTACAAATACAAATTATTCCATTCATCTAAATGAGGTACTAATATCCGGAATGACTTATCTGTGATTAAATTTCAGATACCCTTGGATGATTTTGTGAGTCCCAAGGGTCTGTCTCCAGTTTTCCTCTGTAGATAACATGGTACAACAAAAAACTTATTTCAATTATGTATTTCTTTAAAAATAAAGTTCGTATTGAAAACATTTAGGAACAGTACCATGCAGTAAGATTTTTTCTGTAGTACTAAAGTTCGTACACACAGAAATATTTCCTTTACATTAACTTTCAACAGCACTTGACAGAACCGCTTTTCTCCTTTCCCAATTTCTAACACAGAAAGCATTCTGGCAGGAATCCAGCTAGTTTAGACTTAATCTGGACAAAATGTTATGATGAAGACTGGCAGACAGAGGAACAAAAAACAAGCAGATGAGTTTTCACTTAAACCTATTCTAAAGACATGTAAAATGTAGTTGTTCAAATGAGCACAAGAGAAGCAGACTTGTCTGTTCCAACTGCTGATTAATCTGTCAGCAATCTTAAACTAATATCTGCATTAGAGAATGACATGAATCTATAACTCTGCAGAGAGAAACTGCTGATGCAAAGTACATGATTTTTTTTTAATGCTTTGGACTACTCCTAGCCTGGTCCCATGGAATAAATGCTTTCTTGAGGGTGGGAGTGCATTTCGCAGAGCCCTGGATTTCATTTTCCAGCTTAGTTTCACCCTGAAGAAATCTGTTCATGTACTGTGAGACTATGCCACAAAGCAAACCACAAAAAAAACCAAAACAAATGGAAAGAACTGTAGTATTCACTTCATTAGAGCTCTCCCAAACCCAGCTGAAACACAAATGCAAGCACATCTTAAGAGCCTAACAAGGCTTGGCAGAAATGCTTCATCCTTCTGTTGTGTCAGTATCAATTTTGGTTGGACAACAGAATATTGTCTCTGTATCTTTTGGCTTTGTAGTGCCTCTCTGCAATCTGAATTACAGCTGGGCCATAATTTGCATGGATATAAACACTGACATTTGTTCTGTCAATAAATATCATTTAAGTCAGCAAAAGTCACACTACTTTATTGGTAGTTACCTATCACTTAGGGTCTAACTGTCTCCAGAGGAAAGTCATATACCTCATTCATCTGTAAGCATTTAACTATTGTGTCAAGCACATTTAATTCACAGCTTTTGCCTGAACGTAAATTTTAGTCTGAAGTCTTATCATTTGGTTTGACCCAGAGTATTTCAAAGTGACTGGACAATGAAATTTGTCCAAAATTAAATATGAACAAATGAGAAACAGTGATATCAACTACAGCTCTGGCAGATCTGATAATAATAGTTATCTCATATAATATTCTTAAATTATGGGGATGAAAGGATGTTGCATATCTTAAATTAATAATGCTAAAACCTTTGCAGGAGATTTTCCATGAAATATATTTCTTCAAGCAATATGATACTAGAAATCAATAGTAAATAAGCCATCTAACAATGAAATCATACCACCATTTGTCTAAAGTTTTCTAAGAACCTCAACTGGCATTTAGAAAACCAATTTGAAATCATTAAAGTATTTTGGTTTTAAAAAAGTGTTCAGTACTGTGCAAAATAAAGCTTTTTCTAATGCAACTCTGAATGAGAATCTAAAGTTGAAATTCCAAGCAGTTAATAAATCTGTGGCCAAAAAGTGTTGATTTTCAAATTGAAACTCTCAGAAAAGAAACCGCAATGTTTGGGGTCTTTATTTGGGTTGTTGTTGGTGGTTTTTTTTAACTCATAAACTGAAATATTAGAAATGTCAACACTAAATTGTTCTGATTAGACATAACAAAGGGAATCCTGTTATTTCCTATTTATATTAGCTCTACTCAGATGTCTTGTGCATGCCATGGAAATATCCACCTTCCTACTCCTTGTCTCTCACAGCAAATTGTCCAGATTTTTTAATATTTTTCAGTCTCAAAGTGACAGTGCCATAAAGAACTTCTGAAACTCTGAACTAGGCTATAAGTGACTAGAGAGTGTGTTTTGTTTTTTTCACCTACTCCTCCTCAATATGAATATAATGACATTTGTTTCTAAAACGTATTTGCTTAGTGATAGGAAGTTCCTGCTCCAATTTAAAGAAAGAATTTTGGAATTGTTTTTTATGAGGGCTACAATTTACCCTAGCTAATTACTAAAAAAAATGTTTGCATCTCACAGAGTCTCCTTGAAGGGACAATTTATTTTTTCTCTTGAATTAACCAAACTCTGTGCCAACATTAACTATGTGTAGTGCTATCAGTAGGAGCATTCACCATCATATTATTTGTTAACTCTTTTTTCATGCAATTCCATGATGTTAATACAATTCCCAGCTTCACAATAGCAAGTAGTATGCAATGTGCTTGCAAAAATGTGATTAATTATTATTACTAGTAATTTAAACTTCCTTAATCTTTTTTTTAAAAAACCAAAAAGATGGCAACCAAAAGCTAAATTGAGGATAAAATAAGCTGAATTATCTTCCATAATTCTCAGAGGAAAAGTTTCTTAGAATTTGTAAGACTCCTGGACAATACTTCAGAACATACAATATTTCAGAATTATTATAATTACCATGACAAGATGAACTAATATTTCAATTCAGCTTTCTTTAGAAAAACATTTTTTAAGGGTCAAAAATACTGGTATTGTTAATTAGAGCATTTGTTTTACAAGTAGGTGTTGAAAGTTGGGTACACACATTTGGGATCTGATTGTAACAGAGGTGATTTATTAATTGCATCAGAGCCACAAATGAAACTGTGCAGTTGTTACTGTATGATCCAGAGATGCATGAAAAGCACCTCATAACCTTAGAAACTATATTCCCAAGCCAGAAGAATTGTGGAGAGGAGGATGGTGGATACGGAGAAATATAAATAACTGTAGGCAACCAAACATATGTTTTTCTTAAAAATAGCTGTTGTGATAATGTATAACACTTCTAAAAATGCATACCTGCAGAAGAGAGCAATATCTCCATCCATTAGTGAAGTTTAATGATGGTAAATCTCTAAGAGCCTGCAGATATTTGTTTTGGTACCTCTAATCCCTTCCTGTTTATTGACAGCTTTACATTAAGGTACTAGTATTACACTATTTCTAAGTGGTTTCATTTAAATCTTTCTGTCATGGAACTCAAATTAGAAAAATCCACCTGGAAGTGAGTTTTATCTTTGGTCATTCTTGCAAATTCTGCAATCCAAACTCTTGTGCTGTTACAGTAGCTAGCTCACTTTCCTCAAGTCTCATAAAATAATTCCTCATTAAATAATTCCAAAGGACAAGAAAAAAAGGCTCATGAGACCTAAGTTTGGTCCGAAAGGAATAGATACATTATATTTGCATACGAACAACACTTCTAGGGCATTATGTCCCACTATGAAAGGACTGTCTGCTTGGGATACTTTTAAAATGAGATGCCCTACACACCTAGATTACTGACTGAAAATATCATTTCCTCTAGGATGCAACACATTCCCCAAGACAACAACAACGAAAAAAAGGAAAAAACCTTCACATTAAATGTTCAGAAAATATTGAAATTATTATGTTTTCATCAAAACTTAACTGAAAATAAATACTGCAGGTTAAAATTCAAGATATAAACCACCCATCTATACATGCATATATTTGCACAAGCTATTAGCATATTTTATGGGAAGAAAATAGAGAATGAATCAAGATCATTATGGAGGCAGCTCCTTATTAGAACTCTCACCTTTAAATCTGAATGAAGACCTTGCTTGATTGTATGTAAGCTACAGTGGATTGTAATTCTTCTCTTCTTAATTAAACTGATTTTCTAATTTCATTTGATATGCAAAGGTTTTAGTCATCCTTTGCAATACCCTGGTTTCATACTGATCTCAACATAGAAAAAGAGCCAATAGAATAGATGAGAGAAAAAAGACTAGAATAGAGCAAGAATGCTGTAATTTCAAACATCTTTACTGCAATAGTTATATAAAAACTATGTCTCTGAATATCATTTTATAATGCAAAAAAATTTTAAGCTACTGTAACTCTAACTTTAATATTGAATATTAAACCAAGAAACAAACAACAACCATCCCCTCCCCTACTTTCAGTATTTATGACAGATTCTGTTCTTTCCCAAAAAAAGATGCAGTAGTGATTGTTGTTTACCTGGAAGACATTAGTTACAACATCTCATTTTTATCAGATGTCTTACTGACCCTTTATTATTCTTTGTTGCAACATTCCAATATGCTATTCACATTCAAGTGTTTTATAAAATGTATCACTTCTATTAGTGTCCAGGAAACTCTCTTGTCTGAGTATGGCAAAAATACGAATTAAAGGGCATTGCAACTGGAAAGTGACACTGTAACTGGAAAGCAACACTGCAGGCTTCATGAAGTGTCATGTTTATCACAGGTAAGGACAACACAAAAGTCATAATGACACAGGATTTAAAATAGAATATGGATTTCTCAAAGGAAGCTTTATTATTCCCAAATAGGCTTCTGCCAGTTTTTGAGCTAACTAGTTCAGCCATGTCTGTGTATGCTGTAATCAGAGGTGGCATATCAAAAGAGATATGCCTTTTTTCTAATTGAATAAAGTTAGAAAATTAAAATCTCTAGATCATCTCATGCAGCCATTACTGGACATAATTTTTTAAAAAAGGACAAATGAAACAACTATTCCTACAGAACACTTTTTGTGAGCTAGATTTGTCAAAAGGTAAAGCCTTGAGGATGCCTCTGGTGCAGAAAAGAATTTCTGTACTCCCAGGAAGACACTGGATGCCTTTTTAGAGTGTAATATGAGCAAATTTGCAAAGTGAAACACTAGATGCTGAGGGCCTGACATTTACGTTATACGTGTTTTGCAGAGTTTTAGTACCTGTCTGATTTTACAGACTGAGTACCCGTGAATGACTGTTAAGCACTAAATGCATCTGTGCATGTTCTAGTTTAATTTTGAATCAAATCCACAAGCTCTAAGACTGTTCTGTGATACTAACTGAAATACAGCATGTGGTTGTGACTGGGCAATTTGTTTCAGAAAGTCAGTTCAGATGTGAAGTAAAATATACTCAAGGATGGCTCTGAATTCTATTTCTAAGAAAAAAAAAAAAAAACAACAAACCACGAATTACTCCCAAAGGAAAAAGAAGAGGCTGCAGTTAATAAATTTGTATATACGAACTGGCTCTTTTCCAAAAACCATAAGATGCAATTGATCAACAAGCCCCTACAATGGAAGATGGCTCAGAAGAGATGAGCAAGAGCAGTATGCTTGGAACATGAGGAAAGAATGTTTCTTTGCAACGAACTGTTGCAAAGAAAACTTAATTTACCTGAATACAAAACAGAGGAGTGGATGGCCTTTGTTCCAGATAAATGACTGTATCAGGGGATCAACTTTTCATATCAGTTTAGTGTGTCAACTGGTTGTGTAAATGG
This sequence comes from Loriculus beryllinus, assembly GCA_039877255.1. Lineage (NCBI taxonomy): Eukaryota > Metazoa > Chordata > Aves > Psittaciformes > Psittacidae > Loriculus > Loriculus beryllinus. Next base: position 2,370 of record JBCJKH010066835.1, on the reverse strand, counting down.
CCTTCCCAGAGTAATTAGATTTCTTTATTTGCCCGGACTAGCATGGGAAAATGTAAACATGGCTTAGCCCAGCATCAGGTATAAAAACTGAGTAACAAACAGCATGCACTTTGAAAAGAGCAATGGACCTGAGCTGGTCTCAACCCATTAATCCTTCCTAATAACTGGGGACACCCAGTGTCATGACAGTGAGCAGGCAGAAACACTAGAAATGGAATGATATTTGCACTGTGATTCAACTGTTTGTTGCAATCACTATGTTGTGCTTGTATTGTGACTTCAGAACATTGCTTGCATCACTGTTGAATCAAAATCCTATACACTTAATTTGATATTCTAGGTTAAACCCTCTTTATGTGGAGAAGGATTTCTCTGAAAAAACCTGAACAGTGAGCATCGGGCTCTGACAGGAGGACATAAAGCTTGCAAGCTTACAAGGTATTATTTCTTTTCCTCAGCTTGGTGTGAATTTGGATTCTATCAGGATACCTTCAGTAAGCCTAAGGGAAAGACAGACATTTCTATTCTAATTTGAGGCTGTTATGAATTTCTCTTATAGCATTACCCTAAATTTGATCATTTGTGTATCTAAAATAATTGCAGCTTGGATTTAAATTTCAAAGGTACTTTTAAAGAGCGCAATTATATACACATATTGCTGCTCTACTACATTATCTTCATCAATGAAAGGGTTCATTTACATCAACAGCATGAAAGTCAAACAGGCACTCATAGGAACAGTATAATGAATACAGAGAAAACCACATAGCTACTAATAGGAGTAAAATTTTGTCACAAGAATAGCCTCACTAAATCCAATAAGGTTGCATTTTATTAATCCAAATGTCACCTGAATTAAAATTTTCAGTGGCTACAGTGGATAATATCTAAAATATTATTTTGTGATTTCTGTCTACTTTTTTTTTTTTTTCCAGGATGCTTTTGACTTCTGAAGATTTTAAATCAAAGGAATAAAGTAATTAATTACACGATTCTGCTTCTAGTCTGTATAATTAATACACATTAATCAAATCACTGTGTGTTTTCTGTTAAAACCTCTTCAAAAGGACTGGCAGCAAACTTACTTTAGAAATGTTCCTATCGGCTATATTGGGCATCACATTCACAATCTGACCTAATTACAGGATATAGAAAACATTATATAAATTTCCACACTTTGTCAGCAAAATGGGCCATCTATTCTATTTTTCCTTATCTGGGGGGGGGCATTAAGGAAAGAACATGGGAACATGGCAAGTGCAGAACTGCCCTTGCACTGGTATATTTTTCACAGCTACAGGTCATCATGGATTTTAGAACTAGAGATTGCATTTGGAATGTTGCATTTAACAGGCACTGATAACTTATCTATTTTGAAGCAATTTACATCTATAATTACATGTTGTGTGAAAAATACTTATTTCTTCTTTAAGCATGCTAACTGATAATTTCACTGAGTGGACTTCTTGTGATTAATCGTTCTCTATTTATCATCTTAATGCTATTCATATCTGTGTTGGGCTTATTCTACTGCTCCTTCATCTACCACTTTTTCAGGCTGATGGATTCTATTCCATTAATCACTCCTGATTCTACCCTGAAACGTTTTTTGTTTCTTTTCCCTGTTTGTTCTGCTGCATTTGAATATCTGTTCTGCATTTCAGAATGTCCCAAGCCATTTTCTGTGGTGCATGGTGGATCCATATCTAATTAAGAGACTGCCTGGCAGAGCAAGAAGCTAATGGAGCATTATAAGGGCTTGATCTAAGCAAATCCTCAGTTGCTTAGTATTAGTGTCACAATGTGGAAAATTGAACATAAAAACCATTTATTAAAGTTTATAAATTAACAACATCAAAAACTTGACAAACAAAACAAGACTTTCACCATGAAAGGCATTAAATAAATGTAATAAAATCAGGAAAATAAGTCTTATAAGCTGTCTGTCACTGACAGACAAGCTGTCTGCTTACCACAGAAAGTACTTTCCCAATATATGGCACCATCAGCATATGTTTGATGAGAAGTACATATTTACTGGATCCTTGTGCTTCATAGGTGCTCACTTACTTTATAATAGCATATTTTTTTAAAAAAGGCACTCTTTGCTGAGAATAAAGGCTGAATTAGCACAATCTTTTCTGGTGCTTATTCATTACAATTTTATTGTTACTGGCTTTACTTTTGAAAGATATTTGTTATATATAAAAAACTTTTCTAAATCTTATCCAGTTCTTTTTCTCCTCCCAGTTATAAGTGCCCATGGAAGTAGGTACAACTTCCACATAGTTTACCACAGAATTTTTTTTTTTTTTTTTTTGGGGGGGGTGGGGGGTGGGAGGGTATTTTTCCCCTTTATCCAAAGATTTC
>JBCJKH010066828.1:24543-36152 GCA_039877255.1 Loriculus beryllinus | reverse complement strand
CCGATCTCCTTCCAAGTGAAAAATTGAGTAGCCAAAACCAGTTCACTACCATGAGGTTGTAAACTGCAGTAAGAAGACCAACACAGACCCAATTCAGATGTGAGTATGCCCCCTCAGGCCTGTCTTTGGGAGATTGAGCTCCACTTCCTCTTACACTTCCTCGATACAGGGAACCCTCCACAGCTGCTCTTCCTCCAAGAAAAGTGCATTGAAAACCTGGTCTAAAGTGTCTTCTCATGGACTTGGAACCTTTGGAGGTAAGCTTGGTCTTGGACAAGTTTTGATACTTCTGGTAGAGGGGGAAGTGTGGGAACAGCATACAGGTTCTGCAGCCTTTGCTGATCTCCCAGGCAGCTTTTCCTGGGTGAAGTCATCAACATATCTGTGATGACATTCACGCAGACAAAAAACCTGCACAAAACAGTGCTGTATACAAAGGTTCTTGTCTCCCTGCAAAATGAGGTCTCTTTTCATTTCTGATGTTAGCCATAGACATCTTCTGGACAGTGCTTTGGCTTCGTCACATGCTCAAAGCCCAGTCCCATAGGTGACTTTCTGCTAGTCTCTAGCCTGCTACAAAAATATCCCCCTTTTTACATTCTGCTACCTGAAAGTTAAGTCATATTGACAAGAATTTCAGGAAACAGGGACTGCTCTGTCACCCCCATAGTACACAGGAAATGACTTTACACTCTGGAAATTATGTTTGAAAGCCTGTAGTTAAAGAGGTACTATTTCTTTAGTCAAATGTTTGATGGAGAGTGAGCAGGTACTTCTCTGTCAGTGTATCAGGTGGAAAAACAGACACACCTTCTCAAATACACGTATAGCTCCTGGGAAAGCAGGCTGGGGGAATTTCAGGTATCCATGCAGCAGTATTTTCATTTATGTTGTTCCTGGTATGACATCCACATTTTTTCCTTTCCTCTTCTTAATGCACATGCAAAGGTGAAATAAAATCTGTTCATAAATGATTTATCAAGTGCTATGTGAGCTTCAGTCCTTCTAGTGCATTTGTCAAATAATACGACATACTGTATTACACCACAAGAGTTACTGGTCTTTGTCATGCTCCTGGGGCAGGCAGGGGAGGTGGTGGTGTATGTTGGGTTGTATTACCAGCAGTGTAGATTTTACTGTAGATTTTGTGTGACATGGGCATTCAGACTCATTTCCTGGTGCATGTATTTGTAAGGGCCTCCTCAGTCCTTCAGCCGCTGAGAAGGAAGTCTCTAGTTGTGTTTCAGTTACAACAACAAAGTCTTCTGAAAAATACAATACATTAAATAATACAACTTATTTGTTTTCATTTGCCTGGGGAGGGATATTTTAACTCCACAACTTCAGTGTGTTCAGCTCCAAATTCCTTCAGTTTGCTTCTCAGCCTTCAGTTAACTTATTAAAGATGTAAAAATCCAGGAGACATTTCCAGATCTAGTGTCCTGATTTTCTTTTCAAAGCAGAGTGCTAGCACAGTAGTGGAGAGTATGGTCTGACAGCCTGTGGCACTAGAAGGTGGGAAGGGGCAAATCGGGAATGAAGAAGAGTTGGTGTTTCTGCCTTAGGAGAAGTAAGGAGCAAAGCATGCTGGAGACCAGGTAACTAAGCACAGGTGGGACAAATTCAGAGGCAACTTAAAAAATTAAGAAAGCTGTTTCAAAACTGATCTGAGTTGGAAAAGGAAACCAGAACCTGTAGCAAACGATTTCTCTTCTCAGAGCAGCTTCAAAATTCTGAAGTTCGCCATTTCATAGTGAGGCCCTCTGCATGCACACTCGGCATGGCTTTCACTGGAAGAGCAGCCTGCAAGAGCTGGACATAGACCTGATTGTGGTTCCTTCCCTCTTCCTTATATTGTGGCTTGGGTTCGTTCGTTTTTGTTTGTTTTCTTTTTTTTGTAAACTATGGTCTTTGTGAGAAAGATTTTTTTCCAGAAAAGGGGATGGAGAAGGGTAAGCAAAAGAGTTAGAAGTCTGATTTTTCAAAAAAGGAGCTTCTGCTTATAAAAAAAAAAAAAAAAATAGAAACTGCAATAATGAAATGGGTTTCATTTTGATATAAAATAATATCTGTCTGTTGCTGATAGGTGGGACATGATTAATATACTACTTTTCTTCTAAGTGTAATGAAGCCTGAGATTGTATTTTCCTTACTGACTTAAACCCAGCTGACATCTCCATGCCCCTGTATTTCATGCAATTCTGACTCACTAATAACCTTCTTATATTATTACTCTCAAATTTTTATTTTATCTGTGTGTAGCTAAGAAGGCAACACATCTTACATGTTACCAAACAAACACCAAGTTCAACAGACAAAGGCTGCAAAAATTACAAGAAAGAAATAAATGCAAGAAACATAAAGATATGTAAAGCAGGAGTCAATCTCCAGCATGCCTAGGTGGATGCAACTCTACAACTCTTATCCAGTTTGTCCTTTGACTGTTTTTTCTGACACAATGAAATAAAATTATATGGTACATGAGAATTCTGGAGATCCTACCTGGCTTATGTGTCTTCTCTACCTCATTTCTGCCAAAAAAAAGTAAGAAAATATGGGCATGCTCTGAACGAGGCACCTAAACAGGCTTTATCTGCAATTGTTATCAGCAGTCGCAGCTGCAGTTTCCCTAGGCTTACCTTGAGTTTATCTAGTGGAGGATCTGGTCTATTAAGTCTCTAAATTTTAATGTTTCATGGTAATATGCTTCATGTTAAAGTTTATCTTCCCACTAAGAAATTTTGTAAGGGTTTACTGCTGATGGAGGAACTATGTAACAGGGAAGTGCAACTTCTTTCCTGGTTCTAGTTTTGTTTGTGTGATTGTTAAGGTAAGTTCCAGCCATGGCTGTAAGATGAAGATATGCATAGTCTCTATTACATGTTATATGAATCTTGGAAATTGTATTGACTAAAGAGAAGGTCTGCCATCTACCATTGTGATCAGATGTGCTCACAAGGCACTGCTGACAGACTGAAAAGCATGTTAAAATTCTGCTTTACTATGTCTAGATGGGCAGAAAAAGCATTCCCCGAGGAACAGTAGGGAGGTGGGGTTTAAGGTAAATATAGGAAAAAAGGAGAAATATAAATTAGGTTTTCTACTGAAAAAAATACCCCATAACCCAGAAACAAACAAACAAAAAAAAAAAAAAAAAAACAAAAAAAAAAGCAAGCAAAAATCATAAAGATTTGAAAGGACTGGGCTTTCTTGTTAGATTAATTTTTCAAGCTGGGTTTTCATTTTCTTATTAATATTTTTAAAATCTCAGTGTCTTGATAGATTTAGATCTGTGTAATAAACTGCACACAGGCAAAACTTCCAGGGGATATCAGTTTGCATACTATTTTAATTTCAGTCTATGTGCTTTGATTCCCATATTTTTAAGGCAATAATCATGGAAAGGAATATTTTTATCTTTTAGCACTCTAAGTTAGATATTGCTCAGATTTAAGGAGAACTGCTAGTGTTTCAAGGAGAAAGGAACCATAATCTGAATCCAAAGTAATTTTCAATGCTCATAGAAGGAGATGTCCTCCTTCACAAGCATTCAGTCTTCCACAGGCTAGAAACTCCTCTCTCCTACCTATGCTCTGTTCTCCCAGGACCTTTTTCCCTCCCTGCACTGTTCATTTCCTCAGGGTATAAAATAGTCCCTCCTCTTTGAATGAGAGGAATCGGTCCTGGCAGACTACATGTACAGTGTTCTCAAGCGCTGGCAGTCCAAGAAGCCCTTCTGTGATTTTTTGGGTATTGTTTCAAAGCAGTTAATATAGAAAAACACCAAGCACACTTTTACAGAGCTGCATCAGAATAATTCCAGCAGCCAAGACTGCAAATCCTGTAAGCTGCCTTTGGAAATGATTGACTAAGTAACGCCTTCCAAGGAAAGTGCAAGAAACAGGCAGTGAAAAGGAATATCTCACTAGTATATACTGAGAGGAATTTACTCCTACTTCTTCTTGGGCAACGGAGCCTGAAGGTTTGTTTAGCAGTATCTGCATTAACTGTCCACCAGCCGAAGAGACCTGGCCACCTCGTGCATGGGGTTAGGGGCTGTGGGGTGAACTAGCAGCTTTGTTTACTGCTGTTGATGTAGATGTAGCTGCCACATAGCTGAGCTATGAAAAAAATCCTCAGTAATATTGCAGAGAGAGGAAGATACACCGATTTGGAGGATATTCGAATGGGCAGTAGAGGCACGGACTGATGAGCTTGCCAGCAAGAGTGGGTAATTCTGGTGGAGTTCAGGGTGCGGGGTGAGGGAGGATAGAAACACATAATGCTGTGTATGAATCTCTGTATGTAATTCTAATGAACCTGGTATTTTACCCTACAGCTTGACAAAGCTAGCTTTGTCTATCTCAGAAATAATTCTGCTACTGTAGTGTAATGAAATCTGGATTGAGACTAATGCTCCAGCTGTAAGTAAACATGTTGGGTCAAAAGCATAGATGTGCTACTGTTCACGTAAATAGTGTTTTATCAGTTTGCTTAAGTGCTGACTCTAAGCTTATAAAAAATTGAATTTACCATATAGCTTCAAGAAACTGCTTGTAAATAAACGTTTCTGATGAAGACTGATAAGCCACAGAACCACATAACCATTTTTGTTTGCCAGTTAAGATTTAGTGACCCGAAGAAAAAGTTGATAAGGAAACATATTTGTTCTCTACAAATAGCTTCTTTTTATTTTCGGTGGTTCACGCACGTTTGAGATAAACACCAGATAAACAGGGATAGTTTCTAATTCTTTCGACATAATGCCCAAAGAAGGGAAACTGTGCCTTCAAGATTTTGTGCTGCCTTTTTAACTGCACCAGTTATTTAAGAAAATCTTGCTGATGTGTAGAAACCAGATGATTTTTTTCTTTTTTTCAATGAGATATCTGAGAATGTCAGAAATAACCTAGAATGTGATAATTTCCATTACACAGAGTCTCGTTTGTTTCATGGCTTTATTTTCACTTGTTCACATTACTTCAAAGGCACATTATACATTACTAAACAAGTATTACATAGTATACAGTGCATTCAGGTAATACTAGACAGAGTATACCCGGTGGTACCCAGCCTATACTCAGCACATTCACTGTCAAAGCTTCAGGGATCTCAATGCCTTGCATCAATCACCAAAAAACTGACATCTGGTTTCCTAAAAGCATGTCTACTCTGCTGTCACTCCAACAGCAGCAAAGTGCAGACATACCAAATCTAGGTAAAATGAATCTTAATTAGCCTGTACCGTTGCAGCTGACTTATAAAAGTGTCTCTATTTTTTATGTAAGCTAAAATCTCTAAGGATATATGCTGTCATATTAAGCAGGACTACTTTCATTTAACCTGAGCCATCTGAAGAGATGGGTACCTCTAGAAGATGATTCTTCTCTTTTGGGGTGACTAGTATAGGGGAAGTAAGGTGTTTATGTGGTCTTACGTGCCCAAACTTCAAATCCTCAAAGTTAAGTGAGAAGGCCTTCTGCAATGTGGTCACACCGTTACTGTGCACTCACACATCCCTCCAAATCAGAGCTAAACCAGGTTTTCATGTGACAGAAGAGTCCAATAAAGCCCCTTTTGGTTCCCATTGACAATTCTAACACAGTGGACAGCAAAGTCTGATGTGATGTTGAAGTCTTGCACAAAAAAAATGAGAGCTGAAATTAGTAGCATGTGTCAGGCTTTTTAATACATCAGTGTGTGAATGTAAAAGGCAGTCAGCTGGCCATTTAGAGGTATTTATTCACTACATGAAAGCTTCTAAGTCTAATGACCATAGAGCTGTGTAAACAGAAACCAGTGAGAGGCCTTGCTAAAAGCTGCACAATTGTTCAGACAGACAAAAGAAGGTATGAGCATCGAACATGAGAGTAAAATAAGAATATTATGGTTTACCTTAATACAAGAACAGTCACATGGCTCCCTTTTGAGGAATGATAGAAGCAATTAATCTTGTAGTGCATTCATGCAGTCAGATTGAAATCTTTATGAATTACACAGTAAAGATATTTTAGCATCTAATATCCTTTTAAGTCCAACAGTATTTTTTGAGAGATTTACAAAGTTAATATTTGACATTATGTTTCTAAAGATATTAATAAAAGTGATGTAATTTGAATGTTAACCAATAAAATAAAGGGTATAAAATATAAACCAAATTCAAGCTCCATGAGAACAGCTAATCAAATAACTCTTCCTATCCAAAATCTGCTATTCTTGGTTCTCTTAAGCAAAAAACTTTGTATTAGAAGAAAAACGGTTGTGATATGATGTTATTACTAAAAACTTCTAGAGTATTAGTACTGCTTAAAATAGTTCATATTATACTATAATAAATATTGTTATTGTACTGAAACATGATACTGATTTTAAAATACCCTAACCTGTCATTATTTAACAATGTATACATGTATTTCTATATCACTGACTTTAAATAGTGTGATTAGTTTGAAAGTCTTATTTAAATGTGTAGCTTTTACTCTACATTTTCATATTGGTAATCTCTGAGTTTTTTAAAGATGAGTATTCCTGATACTCCCAATATTCACTATCTATTTACACTGAGACCTCTAATATGCACCTTAGCAGATGCTTTTGTGGGCTTTCATGACCACTGTTACTGTGTGTATGCGTGTGCAGGTAAAATGTTTAACTTGCAAAGTTTAACAAGTACCTCTTAAGCCTGTTTTTTTACAAGCTCATGATCAAGAATTCCAATCCAAAAATAAACTCTGGACCATTTTAGGGTTTGTAGTATAGTGTATTGTTTTCCTGAAACCATTTGGAAAGATCCATCAGTGCTAGAGAACTGGCTTGGGAAGCCCTGCTTCTAACAGAACCCCACGTTTAGAAGCCCATAAGATGCTCAGTGAAAATAGCATTCCTGAATGTCATTTTTACTGAGTAACTGTGTCATTCTGGGAACTGGCTAGTATTTTTAAAACACTGTGTGATAGCTTAGGAGCTTCCATTGCATTTCTTCTTTTTTTTTTTTTTTTTTTGGCTGTGTTTTTGGGTTTTTTTCTTTTGATCAGTCTAGTAAAAATTTTCCCTTCTTCTTTATCAGCATTAATAATTTATGTTGCAGTCACCAGACTGATGATTAATTGGGCTTTTTTTGCAGTATTTGGAGGTATTAAATCTGTAACTAGATTTATACAGTAGATAGATACCAACTTGAAGTATTTGTATTCTGGTGATGACTGAAGGCCAATTTAACTCAGAGTTAAATTATATTTGCTGAAAAGCAGACACAGCGAAGCAATAAAGCTGTGAACAATATTATTGTAAGTTACTGTATAGAGTACCTGCTACATTCATGTTCTATTAGTCTATACTTTGATCCTTTCCCTGTAGACCTCCTTTTCTGATATCATTTTTAGACTTGAATCATCAAGAAATAGACCCATGCTGTCCATGTGGTAATTTTTTGTTTTATTTATTGCTGGATGGAAGTCCAAGCACAACTTTGTTGTTTCAGCAGTGACCACCAGTTTTCAGTGAGATGCATTCTTAATGTTAGCCAAGTGGCCACTTGTAATGTTCAAAATGTTCTCACAGATACAGGAAAACCAATAAAAGTCACTTGGCAATTGCACAAGAATTTATTTATGTCTTAGCAGAAAGGCTGTTATGCATTAAGTAGAAAAAATAATTCCTTTCTTTCTATTAACTGTAATTTAGCATCCCAGCAATAAATATGTCCTTAGTCAACAAGTGCAATGCCTGTGTAGAGCTTAATCCTTGTGAAATGTTACAATTCTTTTAAGTCAAAATCCCAAATCAAGGTAATGATAATAATATTTAAAAACAATTTTCCCACCCCTTCTGTCCTAAAGCTGGCCATTAACAGTCCTTAAAACAATAGTTGCATCCCATTCCTCAGACAGTTCTAATATACCGAGGCAATTGCTCATGGAAGGAATGTAAGATCTAGTCAAGGTCTTATGGGTTTATATCCCATTTGGATTTAAAAGGGCTCATTCAATAAGAGCAACATCAGCATCTGGAAAGCTGCTGCACGTTTTTGCTGTAAAACTGGTATGGGATACATGGGGTTACTTTCTACTACTGTATTCTAAAGAAATATGAAGCATTGGCAGGATATGCTTGTAACATTGTGGGGGTTTAAACAACCTAAATACTTCTAATTGATTTGCTATTGAAACAGTCTCAGATGGTAGAATACGAAGCGGTATCATCTTACAGTTCCACATGAAAGGTGCTGTCCCTTTTACATTATGGAAGAGAATGAGGAACTGAAGATAGAATCATAGAATCATAGAATTCTTAGGGTTGGAAAAGACCTTAAGATCATCTAGTTCCAACCATCCTGCAATAAGCAGGGACACCCCACACTAAACCATGCCAACCAAGGCTTCGTCCAACCTGGCCTTGAGCACTGATAGAGATGGAGCACTCACAACTTCCCTGGGCAACCCATTCCAGTGCCTCACCACCCTTACAGTAAAGAATTTCTTCCTCATATCCAATCTAAACTTCCCGTTTAAGCTTTACAGAAAGACTAACCAATTGAGTCTTCCTAATCAGAGAGATGGTAACAAGGCAACAGCAGTGGACGGTGTATACATCTTCTATTGAAAAGAAGTTTCAAACCCACATCAAATTTAAAACAGAACTAAGAGAATCCCTTTAAACACCTTTAATCGCTATTCATAGAACATAGCCCATGCAAAGAAGCTCTGACACTGAGACTGCTGTAGTAGCTTGCTGGGATCTGGATGAAAGACTCTATTCTACACACATAACACAAGCAACTGGTAGGCCACATATTTTTGGAAGAATTTTATTTATGCCAAATACTTCATCAAGAGCAACAAGATCTGAAAGCAGATTAACATTTAAAAGTAGGAGATCTCTTCCCTGTTATTTATCTAGTACTGTACGTTCAGTTCTTCCTGTCTGTACCAGTCTTTTTATTTCAGGATATATTTTCTTTTACTGACATGAAACACTCCTTTAAAGTCAGCCTGGAGATTCCAAGTACACCAATTTATCCTAGAGTATGGTTGTGAAAGCCTCAATCTGCATGGAGGTGGTGTGGCTACAGAAGCCATATAGATGAGACACATAAAACTAGTGACGTTTTAGAGTTCAGCTACAGGAGATAAAGTTAGGCAATAGGTATAACCAATCTAACACTTTGTTACCTGCTAACACACTGGGGAATACTGCTTATCTTCCTTCCACCCTTCCACTGTTTGTCCAAAGCAGAAGAAACAGAGACAAGAACTGTTTCAGTAGTACCACCAATACCTTCTCTTCTTTACCAGTTGGTATGGCAATGTTTATCAGTATGGAGGTGATCCCCATACAGGCCACTGAAGTGCTAACAGCTAGATCAAGATCAGACCAACAAGCTGATGTGTAACGACTAAGTTTGCCAGGCAATCCACACCACTGCAATATATACAATACCCTGACAGCTGAAGTCCACACAACACTGGTATATTATGGCTACAGGGCATGTAGTTAAGGCCTCATGCTCGCTGATGACATTGCTGCTATTGTGAAAAATTCCCATCCGTTTCTGAAATACACCAATATGCACTGCCTCCAACCTGATGGGCAGTTCATAACAGTGCCTTCATCAGAATCTGGCAGAAGCAGCTTTCTAAACAAAACCAAAACCCTACAGCTACACAGCTGTAATTGTCAGAGCTTTTTATTTGGTAGCAAGAATGTAACTGCTGTGAAACAAACCATAGCACTGTAGTCAAGTAGGCAGACGCAGCCGCATCTTAAGAGCGCTTTTCAGCAAAAACCTGGAACAGCTTGTACAAGTGCTTCTAATACTTTTCATAGCAAAGTCATACAAAGTTCTTCCAGAAAGACTTAAGATTATTGCTTAAAAAAACCCCAAAACAAACAAAAACCAACAAACAAGACAAACAAACAAAACTCCAAAACCCCCAACAAAAAAATCAACCAAAGCATGCCTGTAATAAATTTGAATCTCAATTCTTACTAGTAAGCTGGCCATTAAAAAAAATCAGGCTTCAACACTCCACATCTGCAACTGCAATTATGCCTATGTTAACAGCTTTCTGGTACTTTAGACTGGGAGAGACAACACATTTGAGCCATGGAGACATCAGCTTTTGCAACACTATGCTCACACATAGCAAAGATAAGGAATCTCAGATTTGGTACAGTCTCCCATCTCCAGCAAGCATACACCAGAGAAAAGTCTTTGTCTCCAAAGACATAACAGAGGCTGTGCACACACAACTTTATTATTGTACTGGTAAACTTCAACCCTGGCTTATTTTAAACACTCAGCTGGAAAGATATTTAATTTTTTCACTCTTACACAAGTTCTTTTGCCAGACGAGGACACAGTCAACAGATGGCAACATGAAGCACAACACACCATGAGCCCATTTTGATGAAAGGCCCGATGGGCTTGTTCCTGCGGTTTTGCAACATAAAGCCTGTAAGACAGTTATCAGACCCAGGAGCAAGAAGGACATGTAACAAGCAGTAATTCTGTGTAACAAAAAACCCCAACACCCAACCCTCTACAAAAAAATCTGCCTGCTGCTTACTGCAAGCAGACATGCTTTGGTTTGCCAAGTTGTGGTGAGAACTGCAGTTGAAGACAGGAAGCAAACCCATGAAGACTTGAACAGTCCTTTCCTGACACCTGAAGCTTGAAACTATCCCTCTTTTCAAAGCACTTGCTTGTATCTTTGGAAAATTACTCATGTGGGCCAGAAGACTATTCCCAAATTCATCATAAGAGCACTAAAATCAATGCCTCAGCTTTTCCTTGTTGCTTGTAGTTCTGTATGTCCCTTCATTAAAGGCTGAGTCTCAGTACAGCCTGAGAACCATAGATAATTTAATGCATTTGAGGATGGCATCAACAGCTCAATTTCCTACTTAGAGATACTTCCCTCCTGACAAACAGGAGACTAAAATCACCAGATTCTAGAACAACACAGTTGTAAATGAGCAGGTAATAAAGTACCAAGAACAAGGAACTTTGGGTTTAAATATGTAAAAACTCCAGAACTACCGGTGAAACAAAAAGATACTGCACACAAAACCAATCAAGCTGTAGAATGGCAAAAATACAAAAGAATCCACTGATAAGCATTAGGCCTTTTGTTTTCATGCCGTATCAAAAGATACCTGACATAGTTAAGACATTATTTCTGGTTTTGAAGATAAATTACACAAGGATATTAGCTGAACTTTAATTCACTTGTCACCCATCTGTGGAACATGGCATAAGGATGAAGACATGGAAGAACTCTTTATAGTTTTTTTAATTCATGTAACATTTGAGAGCATATCTTTCTTAGCTCAGCCTGAAACCTCTTTCACACTGACAATGACTTAATATTTTCATATTAGGACCAAGGTTTCAGGTATGTATTTTGTGGGAAGAGCTACATAATCTCATTTTCAAGTGGAACCACTAACCAACAAGCACAGTAACTAGCACGCTTCTGTTAAGATATTCTTCTACAGAACTCTATTAAAGTGACAAAGTCATCAAAGCAGGCCACCTGGGTCAGACAAGTTCAAGACACCTACCATTCCCATAAGAAGCTAGTGTGTGATTTTCCATGCGTGTGTTT
>JBCJKH010066828.1:0-16812 GCA_039877255.1 Loriculus beryllinus | reverse complement strand
CATTTCCCCACGTTAGAGAGGCTACATGTTTAAAGTCAGGCTTGGCATCACTCACTATTTTATGACAAGCCTCAGGGTCCTCTCGTGACTGTCTTAAAGGAAGCATAGCTGATGTTTAGAGGCTGCCTGATAATCTCAACTTTCCTTTCAATGCAGTGATGGCTGGATAAAGCTCTAAAGAGCATGAACCTGCCAATAAAATAAACAGTGCTGAGTAGGCAGAAGACTTCAGATGTCTGCATGTCGCTACTGCTGAATAAGGGAGATAGCAAAAATTTCAAATGTGCCTTACTGTATTTTATTTCCTAAAAACATTTGCCTTGCCTCCTGAATGGGTCACATCAAAGTACAATGCTGAAAAACTGCTTTCCTAGAGAAAACTCACCTGGAGGTCATAAATCAGAAAAACATATACAAAACAGACTAGCCAGAGCTTATAGCTTTAAAGACATCTTATAATGAGGAACACACCAAAGTATACAGAAGAAAATGAGATGTTTAGCTGTGTGCCTCAACTTTGATGAAGAGAAAAAGAGAAGAAACTCTCCAAACCCAACAACCTCTTCCAACCTCTCTCTTTGGTGAGAAAAAAATCATCTTTGCTCAAGATCTGGTTTAACTGTCTGTGTGCAAATAGGTATTGGAAGCTGAGTGTTCATGGGAGGGGAATGTCACACAAGCACTGCTGCACCCTCTTAGCTCTACACAATCTTCAGAATCTGAAACACACCAGGAAGCCAAATCATGCGCGAAAGGACATGGGGGAAATTATTGCTTCCTCCTCTGTCCTTCAACACACTTTGTCCCTGGAGCTACTGTGGAGGAGGAGGGGCATAGGTAATTACAACTGTGAAATCTATTTCCAGGATTTCTCCTCCAAACTTATCTCAACCCTTCTGTTGCAAGTGAAGAGTTTCATCTTCATCATTTACTTTTTTAACAGTCCTTTGGAAGACAAAATCTGGTACTTTCAATGGCATGAAAAATTTAATCACTGTCTACTATTTTGCTTACTTTAGTTTCTAGTTTGCATTATTCTTTTTGCATTGTTTCCCCATTTCAGATTCAATCCTTTCATGTGTATAGGAAGAAATGTCTTAAAACACCTTTAAATCTTTGGCTAAATACTCTATGCTCTTTTAACTTATTTTAATAATCTGCTCCTTTTGAGCAACAGAGACTGAAGAAAAAAGAGATCACGTGCTATAATACAAGTGTTCTATAGAAAAAGAGAAAGATTGATCAGGTTAGAGAAGTGAAGGTTTGAGTGAAAGACACGGGAAAAGAAATGAAGCCATCCATGTTTATAGTCACATATGTGAATATGTGTGTGAGTGCATTCATGCACAAATTCATTTTTCTCTCCATATAAACAGAGATTTTACACAATGAACTTTCTCAATCTCTTCTTACATAGTAAAGCTATGAACATGATGTTTTGGTATGACAAGGAATGATCTATATTTATAATATAAGAAGATACTCAAAAATAACTGCCTAAGATTTCATTATGCTTCAGTAGTTTCTGTCCATTCAGGATCAGGTAGTCAAGAAATTTGTCATTTCATGTGCAGTGAGAAGATACTTACATGAAGCAAAACATTATTTTTTCTTTCTGTACAATGACTGAACATCAGAAACTTCCCTCATTTCTTCACAGGAATGACATCTGCATCAGTTGACAGCAGTTGGGGATTTGGCTTTTTTTTTTTAAATTGTCTCTTAATCCATGTTATAACCAGGAGTGTTTGAATCTGGCTTTTGGCTCTGCATAGGTTTTGTCCGTTCAAGTGTTTTTGTTCGTGGACCCTGTCAGTAAAATAAGCTAAATGAAGCTAAAATCTTCCATTTCCAAATTATTTTAAATCCAGACCTGACTTATTCTATGGCTTGAGCCCTTTCTTATCTTCTTGCAGCCAGTGTCTGGAGAGTTGGCTCTCTGATGAGACACTGCAACAGACATTCACAGTACTTGCTATAGATCTTCTGATTTATCCTCTGGTTTCCGTATAATCTGTATGATCCCTATAATGCTTCTTTAATGATTATATAGTGATCTACATAAACTCATTCTAATTCTCTTTATTGTGTATAGAGTAAACCTGAACCAAGTTGCCTATTCAACTGTATGTATATAAGAGGATTTATACAAATTAACACACAATACCAATGTTAACTTTAAAGGATTGTACTTTCCGGAAAGTACATTCAAAGATGATGTCCACACAGCAGGAAGCTTCCTTCTAGCCAAGAGAAAGTTACAGAAGGCATTAAGCTTTATTGCTCACTCTGGTGGACCCTGTACTAGATTCAGGCACATCAGACCTTTTCAGTGGACTACCAGAGAATGAGTTACCCATGAGTAATGTTGGATAAATGATGTTGTTATTATGTTAAGTTAATGCATTTTTAAGGTATAAACCATCTATTTTTGGACAGAGTCTTGGGTGACATGGTCCAGTGTGAGATATCCCTGCCCATGGCAGGGGGTTGGAACTAGATGATCTTAAGCTCCTTTCCAACTCTAGCCACTCTATGATTCTATGATTCTATTTTTCCACAAGGAATCATAATGCACTTCTACTTTTTACCATTTACCATTTCAAAAGATCTAGTGAAATTTTAGAGCAAATGTACTATGTGGTATTAGTATGCTATCATTTTAACTCAAACTGCTGTGTAAATACAAAATACTAAAGGCAAAATCACTCAAAGGTCATGAACTGAGCTAAACTGAAAAAATGTTATTGAAAATACCATTGAAGCATTTTTGGCCTGAAAAGGAAAATACAGGAAATGTTTTGCAAGACCATGTTGAAAAAAATGACACTTTTAATCAAGAAAAAATTGTTTCAGCAAGGAAAAGTTACAACTTTCGAGCCACTTTTTGTGACTTTAACTTGCTTTAATTTTTGATTATGCTTTATGCTATGGGAAAATCTCAATACAAAATACATAGACTACATGTATTTTTGTACGCTTAAATGTGAGAGCATTTAACGAAATTAAAACTATAATACTGTAACAAACTGAAAACTGAGAAAAAAAAAATTACTTTTTTCTCCTTTTACCACATCCAAGAACTCATTTTAAACCAACCTGGATGTTGGGTCTCTTGGTTTCATTTTCCTATTGAAATCCTAGCAGCTAAGCTTGTCAGCAGTGTTGCTTATAAGCTTTCATGATTCAAAAAGTGTTGACAAAAGACAAATTGCTAAAAGAGGGGCTGAAATGAAAATGAAAACTGAGATGAAAATACAAGTTCTGTTTATTTAAAACTGTGTGTCTGCATAGACAGCTGTGTTAGTGATCTGATTTTATGACAAGCAAACAGTGCTTACTAAAAAGGGATTTATTAAGATATGTGGCAGCCTGCCTTCTGCTTCCCTGCAATTGTCAACATTGCTAAAGCCTAATATTGTATAGACTGTATTACACTCTTACCTGGCACTTGTCTGATCTTTGCTATTCACGTAATCTGATAAGGTACCATTGAGGCATATAATGTTATAAATACTTTATCTTTTTATGCTTGTAATCTTGTGCCATGATCAAATAGACTCTAAAACGTACTTATTAGTTCCAAATGAATTTCCTATGTTTGCTGTAATAAAACAATCTGTGTCTTCCCATTGCAAACAAAACTAAAAGCTTCTTACACAGTTTTCAGGGTTCCAAGAACCCCGGTGCAGGTATTTTTCCTACACGATTAAGGTGTTCATAATTTTTTGCTAACTCTTTAACATCAATTTATTGCTTAGATTTTGTCTGTCCACTCCAAACACACACACACCCTATACAGAATGGCCTAACCTTTCAGGTAAGCTACACTACCATAAATTCAGTCAAATCAAAATCCCCTTCATGTTTTTGACTGAAATCTGCAAAGTACCTCTGATCATACTGAAATTTAACCTGTTAAGATTTGTTCAGTTCCATGCATCTGTAGGACTAGGACTTTCATATGTGGAATTAATCTATTCATTTCACACAGCCTTAGCGTAGCACCTGTTACAGCAGATTTTGGGGTTATTTTCTTTTAGTTGAAAAGAAAATAATTACTTGGTATTGAGTTCAATAGAAAATAAGATCTGGCCTTTTAGATAAAGAAAAAGAGAGATCTTTTGGATAAAATTTTCAACTCCTTTGAGATCAGGGTTTTGCTGTTTTACCTTCCCCATCTCTTCATGGTCCTGCTCCACAGTGGTGCTATGACAGCTCCAGCACAAATTGAAGCTAGTTTGAGGTAAGGGGCAACTTACCCTTTTTGTTAATGATTTCATATAAGTATTTGGAAAAATAATTTGGAATTAAATGGGTAATATTGTCATGAGGAATAAGCACCTCAGTTTTCTTTATCTAAATAATCTGTCACTGCTAAGCCATTCATATCACTGGCTTTCAAAGTTTGAAATGGCTCTCATGACAACTTGCATTTAGCTGTAAACTGGATTGTTTTGAATATGGGGAAGAGAAGCTGTAAACATACAAAATCAATGACTCCTGGCCATTCCAGTGGTGTAACATTTTTGTCAGGAGCCTGTTTGTATCAGATTTTTAAGCACCCTGACAAAAAAAAAAAAAAAAGTATGATTTATGGTACCTTAAGCATGAGAGCTGTCACGTAAGAAGCCGCTATGAAGCAAACAATATGCTTGCATTTTAACTACTTAGGCTATGGAGAAGGGTTCCCTGAGGGAAAAAAATTCAACCTCTCAAACCTACAGTAGATCACGTTTCCTTCACTTCTGTTTTTCTGGGACATGTCTGATGGATTTTGGTATAACAGCTGACCATTGTCCCTACTCTTATTCACCTCCAGCCCTGCATACCCTGAAGTCATCCCTGCAGTAGAACTCAAGGAATTCTTTCTGGCAGAACTGTTCCACAATGAAATCTATATTCCTCTTTGCTGATGCTACTCAAGCCTTTTGAATCCCTTTTGTATCAGTAGGATTTCCAACCTTAACCCATTGCTGCAATGGTCCTGGACTTGAATGCCCATCCATTGAATGTTGCTGTGCTCCCCCATTGGCAGCACAAACATGCTCTTAAAAATTAAGGAGATGCCTGCTAGGAAAATTTTTCTACATAGAGACATTCACTGCTAAGAGAAACAAGGTACTTACAGCTCAGTAACTTATCCCTCTTACTGGTTCCTTACCAATCCCTATGTAAGTGTTGTACGTGGGATAAGAGGGGTATATCTCAATGAGGATTAGGATAGGTAGGATAGGGAAGGGACTCAAAGTTGCATGGCAGACCTTATTAAACTTCCACCTCCCTGACCAGTTTTAAGAACTGTTTAGAGCAAAACTGAGCAACCCAGATCCTGTCTTTGGAGATACCTCTGGCTCTGGTTCGTCCAGTCAGTCAAAGCAGCTGTTCAGAATAAACTTGAACAAGTTTGGTTTTCAACAGGCAACAGTGTCCCAACAAAAGAAATTTTTTGGTCTAAGTACATTATACAAATGTCCAATGAGTGTTTCACTACTGTGGAAATGTCATCTAACTATTCCCTTTTATTTACCTACGACTTCTCCCCGCAAAGGGAAGTGATTAACATTCATCAGTGCACATTTAGCTTTACATAACAGTTTGGTGATCGTGTAAAACTACAGGAATATTTTTCTTAATTAGGATAGTTTTAATCTAAGACACAAAGTCAAAGAAGTGTTCTTCTGAAACTGTAGCTGAAAAAAACCACAATCCTACCATGTAGAGATAGTGGGTTAATAATACTGTTTTAGAAGTCAAACAGTTTAACAGTACCTTATATTGTTATTTCCCAGAGTTAATAGAAAAACAATACATAAAGAACGGTTTTATTTTTCTGGGTCTTGTAATATTGAATGCCCCTGCTATTTTATGTAAAGTCTGGTTTTGGAAGGTTGCTAAACAGAGGCCAGAAGCAGGGTAAAAATCCAGCACCTGAATTTAATGATTGGTCCTGTATTTTAGAAAAAGATTAGACTTCATTGAATGACACTTCATAGAGTAGGATGAAACAGTAGTATAACGATCCTCAGGGTCCTGATACACCAGCAAAGTAACTTGGTAAGTGTAAGCTTCCTGTGGTGAATGAATGGAGAGAGCTGGGAGGGAAATTCACAATGGAAAGTTCTTCATGGGATACAAAGAAGCTGGATGAACTGATGCTAGTAAAGGTGGAGACCCCTGACATTATGCAAAAATAAATACTCTTGGTAATTAATTTTAGCTATGTTGTAGGAAGTTCCTACATTTTTACAGCTTTTACCACTGTTAACCAGCAGGGGATATTAAGTACAGATGTAGAGGCATAAGACCTTTTTCATAGCAACTGGTGACTCTGTTGCTGAGTTATTCCTGCCAAAGGAGGTCCTTTGATTTCCTGTAGCCCCTGCACAGAGCTTCCCTCTTGGCACCCTGTTTTACACATAGCTACAACCCTATTTTGGGGTGCTTTTCCTTTGTGTCAGCTCATCACCAGGGGCAGTGAAATGAAGATGACAGATGGGATCCAAACCCATCTGTAATCAGTGAAGATCTTTTGTTTGACTTCTGTGCCCTTGAGAACTGATTATTCACTCAGGATGCTGAAACTATCCCCAGATGCTTAAATAAAGAGATGGAATCAGTGACTGCCTTCAGAAATCTCAGTAATTCATAAACTTCAGAAAGTAATATTTAATTTGAAATTTGCTCACAGCATAATTGAACTCTTCTTCTTTTCCAAAGTTATGGAAAATTTCCTTGATCATGGAGTTACTACCATTTTTATGCTGTCTTTCCAATCTTCATCTCAGGATTTTTTGTGTCTATTACTGTATGATTGAATGTAAATGCAGGTCAGACTGTGAGCTTTGTGGGCAAGAGGGTTTAGAAGGCATTTAAGTCCTCCAAGGAACACATAGGATGAGTTGTAAAGCATTTGGACAATAAATTGCAGGATAAAGAATGGAAGGTCAAACCTGGTACCTTTTGCTGATGGGATCTCTCTCTCCACATCAGACCACAGCCACTTGATGCACTACAGGTAGAGAGACTAAGGAACATTTCATGCTCATTAAATCAAGGCTGGAACCCTGCTAAGTATCTATAATGACCACTCACAGCAAATTCTAGTTTTAATGGATGCCAAAAGCTTACCTGCCAATAAGATATGAGGGCCCTAAATACACTCAATCTGATGTAGACACTTAACTGAGATACTTCACTTAAATTAGGAACTGAGACAGCGGAGAGTTTTGTCTCTGGATGGTTGAACTGCCTTGGTGGAGTATTGACTTGGTGGGGTTTAGCTCACTAATGCATTTAAACAGATGAGATTAGGTCATATAGCCAAAGGAGATATATAGGGTATTCAGGGACTGACCTATTCTATATATATTAAAATTCAAAGACAATCATAGGAACCAAGATCAGATTAACCTGACAGCTGGATAATGATGTGAAGTCCCATTGAACTAGCAAAGCAGCCCTAAGGTCTGTAACTGTCCTGACAGCTCAGCTGCTAGGAGTTTCTTTCATGCCTAGTGTGAGGTGTCCCACCATGCAGGGGGGGTGGAACTAGTTGATTTTAAGATCCTTTCCAACCCAAACCATTCTATGATTCTGTGATGGCTCTTGTTTCACAGGCCTATGGTACAGCATGCATTTCCATCATCTGCAGTATAGTATACAGCCATGATTAGCTGAGCAGGAAAATCTCATGCTTACATATATGCATTCAGCACACTTCTCCCTTCCCATTGCTACAACTCCCTTCTCAGATGAGATAAATACTACAGCTCTGAACACAAGTGTTAAATCTTCAACAAATGATATATCAGGAGGAAGACTAAACAACATGGAAAGTTTCAGCTTACCTGGAATTGTTTGGAGTAAATTGCTAAGACTTTTTTTTTCTAAAGGTGTGACCAGACTCTACTAATCCCAACTGCCTATAACAGGAAAACTTTTGATTTTCCTCTCTGTGTACAAACCATTAATCCAGAAAACAATACCTCAATTCTTAATATCTTTCCCTCCTCTCAAGTTGCTTGTTACCATTTACTCTTCATTAACTCTTCCAGCTCTACAAATATAGTAATCTTGGTGCTATAACACTGCTGCTGTGAGAATGGGCTGTGAGGCCATGTGCTGTTATTACAATTGCATCACAAGCACATGTTATAGGAAAGAATGAGTAGATGAATGAAGATAAGCAGTAGGAAAGGCAATTCAAAAGGAGTTTAGCTTCTGCAATGCAAAGTCACATCCTTCTATTTCCTTTTTTAGAAGAGCTGTGAAATAGGGAAAGGTCCCATATGGAAAATCAAATGCAGAATTTGACCACCTTGAAGTTTCACCAGTTTTGGTTCTAGGATCTGTTTTGAAAAATACCTGAAGTCTTTCTGGTTTGCTTGAGGGAGAGAACAGGTTCTAGCCTTAGGCATAAGAAACAGTGTGTGTACACATAGGGCCTCTGTTTATTTAGTAACTGAAGATGGTGTTTAGTGAAAGTTATTCTAATTACTCTCACTTACAACTTCACAAATTTTAAATCTTCTTCACTTTCCTAGAGAGAAATCCCAGCTGATACAAAGGAAGATTATCTACCTCATTTTGGCCTCCTTATTCTACTCCAAAAATTGAAGTGACCAAACCAACAGCAGGAATGGCCACTGGAGAACAGCAATTGGATGGGCTGGGGCTATGGTGGGTCCTACATTATATACTGGCAACCATGCATGAAATGCATTGGAAAGCGCATTGCATCCTGCCGAGCCTTTCACCTACGGCGTAGTTTCGAACACCCTTGAACTGGCCTATTTACACCAAAGATACGCAGGTTCCTACCAGGGCAGGGCCTTCATTCAAGAAGCAAATTTTAACACTGTTTCAATTCAGGCCTAAGTTCCACTGGCTTCATATGAAGTCTTGTTCACCTGCAGACCAAAATGCTGATGTTCAAAGCTTTTTTTTCCTCCATTTGTATTTCAGTGACTATGCTCATTTTGCTCTGGCTTTAATTTGAGAAGACCAATAGCAACTCTGTTGATCAGCTTTGCTGATGCTGATCTTGGCAATGAATGCAGGGAGACTGGAAAATGATCTTGATGGAATTTCCTCAATACCTTTGGCATTAGACACAATGGAGTGAACACGACTTTGACGTAATAAATTCATTGGAATATTTGTTTAAGACCAACCCTCCATGACTCAAACATACTACAGTCAAGATGGCATGGGCTAGAAGCTGAGTAATTAATTTTTTAAAGGAAAAATGTCCTTTTTTTCCAGAAATATGTGCAACTTTAGGACCTATCAAGGCAAATGGATGATAAACTAAGGGATTTCATTATTAGGATAGACATGGTCCATAAAACACTCAATACATAATGAACTTCCTGCTACTGTGTGTGTTCTGAAGTCACAGAACTGAGTGCTGTGACCCTTTAAGAAACGAATGCCTCTGTAGACGTAACATGATTGATTTTTTTATTTTAGAGGGCTTTTAATGTCATGAAACTACCTCCTCCTACTACCTCCTGCTTCTTGCAGTAAGCAGCAAAGTAGTAGGAGCTACAACTCTGGTTTCAAGAGACCTGCATAAAGAATATTCAATTAGAGACTGGTCCAAGAACAGACTAACAATGACTAAAATTTAATGGTAAACAGTTTTCAGTTTCTTTCCTCAAAATAGCTAGGAGCAGTGGAATTTTCCCTAATCAGAACAAAAACCATGTGATGTGTATGAAGTCTTGTAATAGTGGGTGTCTGAGCATAGCTAATGGGGCAAGAGGAAGTAAATTTTGGCCATGCAAAAGCCTGTTTCTGCCTTCACCTTCCCTTTCATGTTGCCTGACCCCACATCCTCCTATGGAAGAGGACACCAGTTTAGAAAGGGGCAATCTCTCCAGTTTCCCAGTGGCCAGAAGTCCCACAAGATGTGAGCCAGTGTTACAGACAGCAGGTCCATACCTGTGGCTTCTGCTGTTCAGCAGCAATTTCTAAATGCAGGCACCTAGGCTGGGGGACATACATACAGAGTATAAAAAAAACCTGACAAGGGTGTGTATGTCTCCATGTGGGTGCGTACTGTGGAGCTGGCATCTAGAAGCAATTTGGTGAGGAATAGAGACGGCCTACAGGACTGCCAGAAGGTAAAAGCTACAGGTGATGGCTTGTATTGCTTGCACCAAGAGCTGCCAGGAATCAATCCATGTCCTGAAAGAAGGTCCTTGGGTAATCTTAAACAGTTTGCAGCTGCCACTTCCTTCTCTCCCACACCACCAAACACTCCTACCACATGCAAACAAGGCAGCTGGAATGCAGGAATTGTTCTCAGACAACCTCCCAGCTGGTGAGGGAAAATGGATCAGGCAATCAATAAGGGCTTTTGCAATATCATTCAGGATGTGCTCCTCACCCACCCCCCTGCCACGTAGCTTTTTGGGCTATTTAAAGAGCCAATGTGTTAACAAGTTTTAAGTCTGACTGGAGCTGCTGTAAATCCAGAGCATCCATTGGGCTGGAGATCCTGCAGAGCAGATGGTAATGCTGGGGGTGGTGATAAAAAAGCAGCACCAGAGCTCTTTCATTCCTTCTGGAAGACAGACTGTGCCAAAAACATGTAACTGAGGGACAAGGTGAAAAGCCAGCAGCAAAATTCCCATTTACCTGGGGAAGCTTAGAGCCAAATGGGCTGTGTAGGGCCCAAATGCATCAATAGATGCACTTGTTCAAAACACTGATCTGCTTTTTATTTTTCTACATGCAGCAAGTTATAAACAATCTCATGCAGCAAATAGGAAAAAAAATTGCCAATACTGGCTTTAAAATACTGTAGAACGTGGAATAGAGGGGTTTTCCCCTTGGCTCACATGTGCTATGAGCATTATGTAACCTTGTTTTGTAAGAAAAAAGTACACTGATCTCTTGTCACTGGAAAAAAATAGATGTTGACTGCAGAAATGAGAAAGCCAGGAATGTTATGATACAGGAATGGGTCTTGCCAAAGTAAGCGAAGTCTAAACATGCCACACTTCCCAAATTATCTTTCTTTCCTGCTTAATGCACTGTAAATGAAATTCAGTTGACATTATTGTGGACTGGATTCAATCCCATTTACATGTACATAGATAGGAACTGATAATAAAATGATATTGTTTGGACAAATAGCTCACTTCCTTTGAAGTAATTCTTACAATTGTTAACATATTAATAATTATAATAATGCGTTGCATTTATAATAGCACCTTTCTTCACCAAGAATCTTAATGCTCTTATGAAACTAAGTGATTGTACTGTGTGTGTGCTCTCTTAACTGAAAACATATCTGGCATCAGAGCTTTGCCTGGAAATCATGCTTTAAAACATGAGGAGATTAACTTTCATACCAATCCATTGCATTTTCAGTGCCTTTTTTATTGTTGAATATGCCGTTACTCATTCTTCTGCAGAGCTTATAAAATACTTTTCACCAAAATTAATGTGTAAATCTGCAGCATTACACAATCTTGCTAGTGGAACTCTTGATTTGTTTTCAGTGCTGCAGCCATTCCAATTAAGTTTGATTTCCCTTAACCTTTGAAAACACAAGACAAAAATGAGTGGTGGAAAAAAAGACTCCTTAATGAATAATATTAGTATTTCAATGATGCCATTCAGCCATTACTGCTGACACTCTGGCAAGTCTTGAGTGAAGAGGGAAGGTGCATGCTGATTTTACTCAAGTATGTGAGTATGTGTTTTCCATGGGGAAAACACTCTTAAAATTATCACTTGCTGCTCTGTGTTATTAGACTATACATGCTGGTGATTTCAGCTAGGTATCTCAATTAAAAATAGACAATTCATACATCTTTATGTAGATGAACTAACAAAAGTTCCCTTAGTTCTTGACTGAGTAAACACAGACAGGCTTGCAAGGCTCATTATAGCTTTGTTTAGGTCCACGGGGACAGTCACATAAGAAACAAGAACACATGGAGAAGTGTTTAGGTAATCTGGGTATTTCTGTCTCTCTGAGAGTGCTGAGAAATGATTAATTATTTTTTTCTTTTTTATCATCTGTAAGTATATTGTTATCATCATTAGCCAATGTGGATAGTAGAAGTACCCAATATTGACACTTCTCACAAGGCCAGTGTCAAGATTTAATCAATCCCTATTCTTCTTGATGTAGATTTTTATTTGTGATCTTAGAGTTAGTATGCTAATTGTACCTAGTGTCTCTTTAAATCATATCTAAAGATCAGAAAAAGGCAAAAGAGAAAAAATAGCAACTCATGATGAAAAATGTCAGAGGAAGAATCAAACTTCATTTCTGAAAAACAAAGTCTGGGAATTATTTTTTCAGTAAACAAAACAAAACAAAACAAAACAAAATCCAAATCTGTTGGTGGCCAAGCATGGAAAATGCCTATTGTTAGGTAGATGTTTGATTAGTTAAAGGATGAGGGAAAGACGGTGTTAACAAAAACGTTTTGTGATGAGTGATATAACAGGCATTCTTTACCAGACAGATGTAATAACAGTGCAAGCCATAGGAATGCCCTGCCTTGTGAGTCAACAGACTGACAACATGGCTATTATTTATCAGTTTAAAATGAGAAGAAGCAAATGCTTTGTCTACAGAAGCTGAAACTACAGGACTAATACGGATAAGCAAAATAGAAGTATGCAGGGGTGTTAACACTTCTACCAGTTTGAAAAATACTATGAATACTGTATTGCCCACCAATATGGAAGAATTATAAATGTTGTCCAAGATTCCACATTATTCACAGAAGGCATATTGAGACTTAGCAGCAGCAAACACATGTCTTTTGTCTCAACTGTTATCAGCTCTTGTGGGTTATGGAAAAAGTGGCAGGCTCGTGCTCTGTAGGGTCAATAGCACAGCCACTGTCTTCCAACCCTTCCTGCCTCTGTTGAGCATCTCATACTAAGACTTAACGCTAACTCCCTGTGGAGCCTTGTTAACCCAGTACTTTGTAGATTAAGGTAATTCAGGAAAAAGAAGCTTTCTGGAGCTGGAAAGAGCGTCTTACTTTGAATTGGCTGAGTTGTGCACAAACTACTCATAACTCACAGATAAGGGCAATCACCCAGGAAACCAATCAGTGAACAAGCAGCAGAGTTTAAATTCATACACACCCTGAATCCAAATTCACTTCCATAAGGAGATAAGCTTTCAGTAAGTTCACTAATCAACCAGTATAAGAGGAGAAAGCAGAATGGGAGGTGTGGTTTCACTACTTAGTTTATTTTCCAGGATATACATTTAATTTAAGCCAAAGGTAAAATGAGAGAAGTGCTCCCATACTAGTTTCCATCAGAAACACTTCTTTTTTTAACAAGACAACATTTGCTGATAAATTCAGTTGAAAAAATAAACTGAGAACTAGGACATGAAAAGGTTGCAAGATTATAAACAACCATTGAAAGGGACGGGTGGAATATAAAGGGAAGAAGAACAAGAAAGAAAAACAAAAAAGAAAAAAAGAGGAGCCTCAAGTAGGCAGCAGCTTTTCCAAACCCAGTGGTGTCACTGGGAGTGGTTTTACCGTATATTTGAACCACTGGGTGATGTGCAATATATCTGACAAGCTTAGAAACAAACCCTCCATTAACTATGTTACCATTTGGCTCTGCAGAGACTCACTGTTGGTGGGTCACCAAAAAGAGTGGAATTCTTCTAAAAAAAATAAGGAATCTTTAGTAACATCACCAGGAGAAAACACTGGGGAAAAAGCAGCTGGTTTTATCCCATTTTGTTTTGGCAACTAAATTGCTTTTTAAGTCTGGATTATTTTTACAGAAGCAGTCCTTCTGTAACAGACCTGGGTTTGTCTCATTACTGCTTTATTAGTGTCGCTAACTAACACATTGCAAGCTTTTTTGCATCAATACCTTTTTGCAGTGTTGGCCTGTGTTATCTTCCACTGTATGTGCTTTGAGCAACAGGTCACAGCACTTGTCCAGACCCTATGTAGATCATCTGCTGCACCCCAGGTAGCTCCTGTCACTTACACTCACAACGCAGATTTCCTAATTCCTAAATTTGTTCACCTTCGACATGGAGCTCACTGGAACGTGGTTAAAAAGCCTCAAGGCTGGTCATTGATAAGGAAGAATGAAGTCCGTAGCACCTTAAAAGCCATTCAAAAGCGCTTGCTCTGTTACAGAACATAAAAGTTTGTCTGGTAGCACTTTGTCCTGTTTTCAGATATGCAATGACTTTAAATTGTAGCTGCTTCCTTGTAATTATCTAAGCACAAAAGCTGAGCCCATGGAAATTGTACAGTAAACACTACCACTTACTGGTATATGGAAAAGAACAATGAGAACACAGACTCCCATGCTAAAACCTAAGAACAACACAATATACTGTATTTTGGGGTGATTCCATTGTGCTGGCATTTGATTTAGGGACGAATAGTTGTTTTTGCCAGCAAAGAAACAAATTTCCTCCTGCCATTATGTTTGGGTCCTTTTTAACCTCTCCTGTGTACAGTGTTTGCTGAAGTCTGCCTGCCCAGGTAGGCAGGAGGTTAGCTGTGCTGCAGTAGACATGTGGAAAGCAATTAGATGATTTATTACCTCTATTGAACATGGGTTTTGAAAAGCAAACATTGTCCAGTGCAACAACACAACTAGTGACACATAGCAGTTCGCTTCCCCAGTGTTTTCCTTTGGACCCTTACAAAGCATGGCAAAGTACTGGAGTAACAACTGGTCTCACAGGATATGCTATCCTCAAAAGGAAACATGCCTGTGCTGGGAGGAAGGAGATACGGTCACCTTTTCTACAGTATGAACACCCAAGAAAGTCTGAATTTGTGACAATGAATTTCAAACAACATGTGAACCATAAAGTAGAGTCTTACAAGCCTCCAGACCTCCCTGACAGGCACAGCACAAAAAAGCCAGGTCACTTGATTTTTAAGGTTTTGAGATGGGCATGTTCATGGTGAAGAAAGACCCACAGATAAGACAAGGTGACTTCCAGTGAACATTACCACAATTATAACAGAAATTAGAAAGCTAGTGCTAAAAACCCAGTGTGGAAGCTAGCTAAGCAACAGTAGCTCAGGATGTGAGCTATGTTAAATGCTCAGTCTGGCAAAGGTCCTGGGCATGCCATTGCAGCCATGATTGATGTCAAATCATGTACTGCAAGCAAGAAGATGAAGTTTAACTTGGCTCTCTGGACAGAAATACACCAACGGTCAGGAACATGTTGTTCAAACAGGCAATATGGACTTTAGTGTGCACTGAAAGCATCAACATGGCCTTCCTGATTTGTGCCTACTAAAACTCATATCTCTGGTCTGCCCATTACATTTACTAAGAATCTCGAAGTGGAAGAGAGTTCTCAGGTCACCAGCTTCCCTTCTTGTATGAAGAAGGAATCCTATCAGGTTAATCTCTCATAAATGTATTTGTCTCTACCTTAAACCCAGTGGGATTTTTGCCTTTGCCACATAGAAAATGATTATAGGGCCTTTCATGTTTGATGGATCACAAACTATGTCTGATTTCAGATTAAGGAAGAAAAGGTAAATACCTCTGTAAAACCTGTTGATTATTCCACCCTTCTTGTATTGACTTTCTGGGTGCAGATGGTATGTGCACTAAAACATGCAAATTGGCTCTTCATCCTTCACCTGAAAAAGCTCTGTCAGCATCAGATCTTTTTGGTTTTCAACAAACACTCATATTTACAAACAGGACTATGGTTTTAAGTAGGAACTAGGAGAACTGGAATACAGGATACATGAAATAACAGGATTGGTATATAAATGGATGTAGTACTAATAAATCTAATGCTTTGCTAAAAAGAATATCTCTCTTCATACCAGTTTTTAATTCTCACTGAAGCTCTGTTCACTTCAATGAATTTTGTTCTATACCTAAGGAAAAGCAGTAACATCTGCAACAGCAACATAGAATTATTTCAAATGGGTTTAAAGGGTAACACAGTCAGCAGTACTTAATATTTTTGGTATATATGTATATGTTATGCTAAAACTGATGTAAAGTAATCCATAGCAAGATGTTCCATAACTGATGACATAAATGTATTGAGAGAATGCACTAGACCCTGGTCCAAGCAGAATAAAAGAAAGAAAAAAAGGCCTCAAAACACATATTAGAAAATCATAAATTATATCTACAAAGATGAAAGACCATTTAAGAATAGTTAAGTATAAACATAAGAATTATTAAATAAAATTCTCATAATGCTAAATATTCTGACATTTAATGAAATGGAAAGCCAACAAGTAATTTATCTAAAGAACTGGTTTAAAAAGAATTTTTCTCCATGTTTCCCTTAAATCAAAATATAATTTCCAGTAAATGAAGAAAATATTTACCTAGGATTGATACATGGCACAACTGTGGTTTTTTTCTTCTTAAAATTTCACCTTTGTGGATGTAGTTTAGTCTAATCCTCTATCAAAGCATGAGAAAGGAGCTCAGGACTGTTAGGTGTAACATGAACTTTTGGCTTTTAATTTGTTCTGTCAATAGTTCATTGTATTGTTTTCTCTAAATATTGCAAAGGAAAGATGAAGGCCTGACAGAGTGGCACTTTATAAAGTTTAATTTCTGGAACATCTACAGTACCTCTGGTATAATTTAAAAACCAGAGCATGGATAATATTATGAATATAGTATTATAGTAATCTAACCTAAGTCAAAGAGTTTTTTACAAATTCAGTTGTGGATTTGCTGTCATGTTGGAAGCTTGTCGCCTTTTAAAATACTCCAAAAGATTCAGACCACGCTTTTTTTTTTTTTTTTTTTTTTTTTTTTTTTTTTTTTTGAAGGAGA
>JBCJKH010066817.1:0-12216 GCA_039877255.1 Loriculus beryllinus | reverse complement strand
CCTTGGGCAACCCATTCCAGTGCCTCACCACCCTCACAGGAAAGAATTTCTTCCTTATATCCAATCTAAACCTCCCCCATTTAAGTTTGAACCCGTTACCCTTTGTCCTGTCACTACAGTCCTACTGAAGAGTCCCTCCCCAGTTAGTGGAATGAATTCTTCTGAAAGCAAGAAAAAGGGCCAAGCAGTTAATACAATGGTCAGATACACTGGGCAAATTCAGCAGTGGCATTAAACAGGTATTACATTAGAATACCTGCTGGGGGGGGAAGCCCTTGCTGCCCAAGACAAACACAGGATTTTCTCAAATACAGGCAGCATAAAAAGAACTAAGTAGGGACAGAAAGGAGATTTTCAAAGGTGGGTCCCAGTTGGGGCTGCTACTGAGTACTCTGAAGTTAAACTAGAAAGTAAGGAATCAAAGCCATGGTGTCTTACCAAGGGCTCAGATTATGAAAGGCACTTGAGTCTTTCCTTGTGTAATCAGCATAAAAGTCACAGTATGTGAAGAGCACCGGCTTCATACCTATGTCCAAAGGGGAATAAAAAGGAAATAGGAATATATCTCATTCAACCAATGGTTGAAGAGATGACCTTCCCAAGACCTTCTCAGGAGATATTAAGACCTAGCAAGCTCCCTAGGGTCACATTTCAAGCAGTTTACTGCTATAAGGGTGAATTAGTATGTGACAGAAAGGCCAAGGAGATGTTTGCTTCCCAAATCAAGTGATGGGATCACTACTCTTTCTCCAAATACGTAAAATATTACCCCACAAATAAAAAAAAGTATTTTAACAAATAAAGATAATAATAATTACTATTTTTAAAAGTCATACACTTTCTATGTAAGCATGGAAAAGACTCAGAAAGTCTGTGGCTTCCCCTCACTGTTGTCATCCAATGCTGGCAAAGCTCTGTAAAGACCTGGGTTCTTGGGACAAAGAGATTTTGAGTAGGACAAGAGAACCACTTACTAAAGATATTGTGAGAAACAGGGACCTTCACTCTTAAGTGAATTGGTGTCTGAATCTAGCCCAGCAGGCTGGTGGATGGAGCTGGCAGGTAGCAGACAACTCTTTTCTGGTAACATGTCCTG
The DNA here is from genome assembly GCA_039877255.1 of Loriculus beryllinus. Taxonomy (NCBI): domain Eukaryota; kingdom Metazoa; phylum Chordata; class Aves; order Psittaciformes; family Psittacidae; genus Loriculus; species Loriculus beryllinus. Next base: position 11,120 of record JBCJKH010066817.1, on the reverse strand, counting down.
TGGCTCTGAGACCTCCAGGTAACGCATCTTCATCAGCCGAGGGAAATCCATCTCTTCCTTCACCTCCCAGTCACTGCGAACTTCAACAGAGGAGTCACGAGGCTTCTGCTGTGCGGCCAGAGGCAGGACAGATAGAGAGAAAGAGAGACACAGATATCAGGCAGGCTTCACGCAAGAGAAGCTGCCCAGCAAGCACAGCCAGAGCTCACTGCGGGGGACAGAAAGCTTGTTAGTTTACCTGTGATTTTTGGTCCCATTTCTGCCTCACTCCAAACTGCTTCTGAAACTTCTTCTGCAAGCGCAAACGATCTCTAAAATGACAAAGATGAGAAGACATGAAAAGAAATTCTTGATTCCTATGTGCCACAACCATTTCTATGCTTCCAAATTACAGAGGAGCAACACTTCTAGGCACCAAGCCACTGAAACAGCTGCTGAGCTGTCTGTTGATCAAGACACCCCAGGCATTAAAAGCTCTGCTTTTTACTCCAAGCAACTCTTTAAGCATTTTCATCTCTAAACACTGCAATGCAGTTTTTGGAATGCTCTGCTTTAAAACACCCCATTTACTTTCTAAATACAACTAAAACATTTTCCTAAATTCTTAGATAGCAGCTTGAAACCCATGCTTTGTAACTACTGCTGGCATCTATGCAATGAACTGGAAATACCCTGAAATTCTTCCCAGCCGACTGTTTGCTCCAGTGGGCTCTGTTACAGCAACTTCCTAAATTTATCAACAGTATGTTCACACGCTCTAATCCAAGTTTGGTACGCTCCTATCTGCAGCCTCACCTCTCCTTCTGCTTGGCACTCTTTGGCAGGGTCTGCATGCTAAACTGCAACATATTCCGACGGTCCTTGTCTCTCCGAAGGTTCCTCTGCAGAAACAAAGGAAACAAAAGAAAAGAACATTTTAGTTGCAAAATCCTCCTGTGCCACTGAAGCTCACCTTTGAGCCTGTTTCTGACAATACATTACCTGCGCAAAACGCATCCGATTCCTCTGGTATGCAGTTTTCTGTGTCCGAGCTGTATCCACCAGCTGGAAGCTTGTCTCATCCTCCTCATGGAAATATGCATATTGGCTTCCACCACCAAACTGAGATGAGTACTTGTCTGGAAATAAAACAGAGCTGCTAGAAAAAGCCCTGGCACTTTGACCTCTTTTTCTCCCCAAATTCCTCCCAACTGTCTTCACTTAAGATGCATACATCAGGACTTGTGCCTTACAAAACCATGTTTCTGCTCTTCCAAGCGTCCCCGAGAAGCCCCAGCCATGAGGCAGTACAAAAATCAGGAATAAGCCCTAAGGACAGGGAGAGCCCCACAGAGCTCTCCCAGCAAGGGTGAGGCATGCTGCCTAGTTTGAATGGCCTCTCTTGCTGAGCTGTGCAGGTGATCACCAGAGTGGGTGTGAGACATGAAAGCAGGAACGACGCTTGAAGAACATTTGGTGGGAAATAAGTCATGAGGAGCAGCCACCAGACAACACGTACTTGTGTATCTTTTATCCTGATACGTAGCTCCTGTCCAGTCAGCCACCTAAGGACAAGCATAAACAGTCACAGTAAATATTACCTCACAGCAGCCTTCCAGTATCTGAAGGGCCTATAGGGGATGCTGGGGAGGGACTCTTCATTAGAGACTGTAGTGACAGGACAAGGGGTAATGGGTTCAAACTTAAATAGTGAAAGTTTAGGTTAGATATAATGCAGAAGTTCTTTACCGTGAGGGTGGTGGGGCACTGGAACAGGTTGCCCAAAGAAGTGGTAAATGCTCCACTCCTGGCAGTATTCAAGGCCAGCTGGACGGAGCCTTGGGTGACATGGTTTAGTGTATGGTATCCCTGCCCATGGCAGGGGGTTGGAACTGGATGATCTTAAGGTGCTTTCCAAACCCGACTATTCTATTCTATTCTATTCTATTCTATTCTATTCTATTCTATTCTATTCTATTCTATTCTATTCGTTTCTCTTCTCATGACAGTTCCCCCCACCTCTGGCTTTATCTAGGCAGGACTTCAAACACTGCTGTGTGTTCCACAACTAAACCTTTCAACTCACACCTCCCTTTGCCAGCCCTGCTAATCGGGCACAGCTATGTTATGTGTCAGGGAGTCACAAGAGCAACCGCGGTAGTAAGAAAGGAAAAGCCGGTGGCAGCATGCAGAGGTGGGGGGGCAGGGGACACACAGCGCTTGCTCAGCAGCAGCACAAGGCTGGAAGTACCTTTCCCAGGCGGTCTCCTTTACTGAAGGGCTGGTAGGGCATGTCCCGGAACTGCTCGGGCACGGCGCAGGGGCCCCAGCCCGAGGGGTTGTCCTGGATCACGGGTGTCACGAACTTCGCCATGTTTTAAACTTCTAGAGGGAAGAAAAGGCAACCCCCCCTCAAACTCCAGCTGCCGCACGGCCAGCCGCGCTGCAACGAGCCACGGGGACCACGGCCTCAGTCCGGCACAGGCCGGGGCGCGGAGCCACCGTGAGGGCAGGGCAGGCCAGCAGCCGGCCCACACCGACCTGAGCAGCCAGGGAGGGAAGAAAACCACGGCGCTGTGCGTGTGAGTGCGGGGAGGGGCGGGAGATAGGCCCCACCGGAACTAGCGGCGACGCCGGGGCGGGGCCGGGGGTCCCAGCGCCAGCAGATGAGTGCCGGTAGGACGGGAGGCCGGTCCCGGGCCGCCCCCAGAGCTCCCCTCACCTGCGCGGCCCCCTTACGGCCCCGATGGCACCGGATGATGCGGCGGCGGCGGCGGGCAAGAAAAGAGGCCTCCGCCGCCCCGTCCCGCCTCTTGCGCGTAAGCAGTACCGCCAAGCGGCGCTGTCGTAAAAGTGAGAAAAAAAACCCCTCCCAAAGCACAACCAAACGCGTTGTGCTGCCGTAAAGCGTCACCGCAGAGCGCGCTGCACGTCGTGGCCATAGAGGTGCAGTGCGTGCGGGGTAGAGAAGTCACAGCGGGTGAGAGCGCCCCCCAACGATCCGTTCCTCCTGGCGGACCTGAGTGTCCGCGTCCTTCACCGTCCTGGGGATGGGGGACGCGGTGAAGCTGCATCCCATGTGCAGTGTGCCCCTGTCGGGAACGTCGGTCTCCTGTTTTCCTGTGCCTTCTGTCGTGACAGTGCCGCTTGCTGGAGTTTTGCTCCCTGTTAATTACCGCTTAACGACAAAAACGTGTAGGAGTGGGAAGAGAGTGATGTTAATGGTAGTAAATGGCCCCCCTTTGATTAAAAAGCTTGGGTTTGGCTTTGAAGTACAAAAGCCGGGGCTGACACATGACAAAATGTTCAGTTTGTACCTGGCTGTCACAAAGAGGAAGAAAACGTTGATTTTGGTGTCTGCGGAAAGCACGCCAGCTCAAACAGGCAATGGCGAGGTGTCAAAAGCGTCTTCTCCAGAGGAAACAATGATTAAGCTTCATAGAAACGTGGAACTTCTCTTGGCAGAGGTATTTCTTTTCAAGACCAGATTGGACGGGGCTTGGAGCAACCTGCTCTGGTGGAAGGTGTCCCTGCCCGTGGCAGGGGGTTGGAACTGGGTGAGCTTTAAGGTCCCTTCCAATGCAAACCATTCTGTGATTCTATGATATCAATATAATCACATGTCAGGACAGAAAACATGGCTTAATGCTGTGCCTTTTAATTTTCACACACACACACAGCCTCTTGAAATAAAAATACGATGATACTGTAGGAAAGCAGGTAACTTTTCAGTTTGTAGCTGTTTGATCATTCAACTGACTTTGTTTTTATAGAGGTTGTTATGAAACACTTGACTTTGAGAGGTAAAGATCCATGAAGAAAGGGAATTGCAGTTGCCCTCACTGTATTCACAGGGTGGCATTTGAGGTTCCGCATTGTTCTCATGGCTTTCCTTGACCTGCTGAAGGGGAGACCTAGCACTAGACATTGGGATTCAGCCCTATGGCCCCTCTGGGAGACCATGAACCAGTGATTTAATACAGCATGTACCTCAGATCCCTGCCGCTGGCACTGGTATAGTACTTCTTCTCAGGGACTGAGGGCAATAAATCGTTAAATCACAGATGTTCGTTTGCCAGAGGAATTGACTTTTCCTCTGCTCCTAAAAGCAACAGGATCTAGCTTACAGATCTCTTTTGCCCAGAGCCTAAAATCTAACACTTTAGATAATTTTATCAGGTATCTTTTACCTAAGAAGAGTCTAGATCAATATTTTCCAGGCAGAGAGGTGTGCATTTTCTTCTTCATTTGCCACTTGTAATTCCTCCTTGAGAAAGAACTGAAGCTGCGGCAGTCTTTCCTTTGCCAAGACACCCTGCCATTAATCAGAAGTGGGATTATTAAAGCACTTTTCCCCGCTAGCAAAAAAAAAATCCACTTATAGAAATACAGTTTATAAAATGCAATTTGTAACTGTCTCACCTAAATAGCCCTTTTGGAGACAAACATCATTAGCGCTGAAACTGCCTTGCTGCTTGCTAGTGGTGGCTCAGTGCGAGCCCAGGTCCAGATAACCCCCAGAGCACCCATCCCTCACCCTCCTGCATTGAACGGGCTCAGAGGGACTGTTGATGGTGATAAAAAGAGTGAGAGGTTCTGAAGAGAAAACTGGACTAGGGAAGGAATGAAGAGAAACGATGACAAATAGACTGATACGCCAAAATCCTTTCCCTTCCACGGCTTCCTCTTTGCTCCCAAGCCTGTGTAGGTGCTTACAAGAGAATGTAATGCTGTTTCTATCTCCCAGAGATGACAGATCGTGTACAATTTGGGCTTAGCCCCTCAAACTACCTTTTGTGGTGTCAGAGTTGGGTATGGGCATGGGTCAGAGGAGAGAGTGTGTGGAGGGAGTAGCTGGTGTGGGATAATGTCCATGTGGGCACAGAGACAACCTTCTGGTTTCTTATCAAGGACAAGAAAAGATCTAAGACAAAAACCCAGTGTTGAAGCAGATGAGATTTGCTGCCCCATTGAGGTCAAATTTACTGGAAAAGAGGAAGGAACAAGTGTGTCTCGCTTTCTGCTTCATGCCAGGCACTGCACCTCCTGTATCCGGTGCACTGCTGCAGCCGGGGCCTCTCTCACCCCAGCCACAAGCCTTTCACCACGCAGCCTCTAGCTGTCATTAAAGGCACGTGAGATATGTCGTTTCCCGGAAAAGTACTCAAAATACACTTGCTTGCAATCATTTGATCCTTGATCCATAATCTCAGTTCATCAGTTAATTAGTCACTTAATCAGTTAATAAGGCTAATCACTCTTCCCTGGAAGATGCTCACGAGAAGAGCCAGGATAAATTGCTCCCATCTGTTTCTCTGTTCTTGTCGCCCACTTCACTGTTTCTGGGCTCTGTGCTGGTGTTAGATCCATAAAAGAAGGGCTCGTTCCAGCACTGTGGCTATTCCAGTCCAAAACTTCCACCACCATCGGCCTCCACCACAGTTTGTGGTTTGTTGGAGGTCTGTTGCTCTGTGAGCTGGCTCTGTGTTGAGCAGCAGCCTCCTCCTGCTGAACGAGGACGATACGCAGCTCAGGTGGTGTTGCCAGAGGTTTGCCAGGTTTAAATGAAGGAAAGCAAGTCCAAGTGCCCAACCCGTTAGGGGCCTTTCATAGAAAATAAATCCCTTCTGCCTTGACCGAAGGTTCCTTGGGAAGCCTTGAGGCAGGGGTTGCTTTCCAGCTTGTGTGACTGTATTTCCACTCAAAGAGGCAGCTGAGGACTGGAAGACTCATGTTCACATTAAAAAACTCTTTTCCAGTAGTTCCTTTTCTCATTCTTATAACAAATGCATCAGAAATAGCCAATTGGATTGCTCTTCCTCACTAAGCAGCAAGCACACCTTATACCTGTGCCATATGCTTAGTATCGACTGCCCCATGCTTCTTGACAAACCCAGAAACTGAGGGAAATAGTCTTCAGCCTTCCTCCTGTGGGGAAACCTGACCTTTATACCCCTCTTCAGGTCAGACCCTTCTTCTAAAGTCATCATTGTTGTTTTTAAACAGAAGAGCTCACTGCTGGCTCCTGGACTTTCATTGCAACCAGCCCTGGCTGTATAGGAACTGGCTTCTGCCACAGAGCAGTGTTCACACACTGGGAAGCCCTCCGTCCTTTCCTGGCTTTCTTCTTTGAATCCTATCTTTCCCATTGCTCTTTTATTTGCCTTTTCAGTCTGCTGTTCTCCCACACTATGCTTCACTGCGACATGTGGCCTCCTTCTCAGTGCATTCATCCCCTTCCTGGAGGCTGGACTATAAACCTGCGTTCTTCATGTGGCAGCTTTCTTGGAGAAATGCTTGATTGGATTTTCGGGAACCCAGTCTTTCTCTGAATTAGTGCTGTCTCTTGCTTGGCTTTGATTGTTTCTAACACCATTGTCAGATGTCTCCCACGGCTTCTGTAGCTTTGACCATCAGGGCCTGGACCACGTGTATCATCAAAAAGGCAGCATGTATTATACTCTGTTCTCATCCTCAGCTGCTGAACACTGCTCTTTCCAGAGCTGCAGAAGGAGCCTGGGTCCAGCTGCTTCCCTACAAACTGTCAGCGAGATTGCCTCCTTTGATCTGCACTCAGCGCTGGATTTCATCCCAGCAGCCAACAGGCTGATTCCACACATTTATTCTACAAAGCTCAATTAGAGCAGCTGGTGCCGGCAGCATCCCTACCGGCTTGGAGCCTGCAGAAGGAGAGGAAGGCCGGTGCAGTGGCTGGGGGTGCACAGTCCCTGCTCAGTGTGCTGTCTTCCAGGCCACCCCAGTAAACCTCTCCAGTGGGAGCTGGCACCTCCATGCTGTGCAGGGAGGGACATTATTTCCCTGCCTCACTGAGGGAGAAGTACATTAGAGATACAAGCTATTGTGGTGGTGGGGAACTGTGTCAACAGAGGCAGAAGCAGGTCACAGCTGCTGTATTGGGGAAATGCTGCATAGATCCAGCTGGACCAACAGCGGGGAGGAGGATGTGGCCCAGGGTGATGGAGGGAGATAGACTTCTCACTGCTGAGTTAGTGGCTTGCTTTTCAGATGCAGGAGTCTTGCTCCTTGCCCTGCAGTTCTCCAGTGTTTGAGTTATATTCAGCACCGAACTGAAAAGGATCCTGGTGTGTGTGGGCAGAACCACAGGCAACGTGAGCTTTCTTTACAAGGGCTCCTGTCCAGCACAGAAAGGTCCACAGTAATTTCCTTCTACACTGTCAGTGTTATGGTAACCTACATGAAAAATCAGAATCTTCTGGGGCTAATCATGTTCTCCACATGCTTCTGCCTCACTTATCCCTCTTCAGGAAAGCTTACTGTTTATTCCAACCAGGTAAAGAAGCCTGAGCAGGACATCAGGAGGCAGAAAGAAAATCTTGCCATAGAATCATAGGATCATAGAATCACAGGATCATAGAATCACAGGATCACAGAATGGTTTGAGTTGGAAGGGACCTTAAAGCTCATCCACTTCCAACCCCCGTGCTATGAGCAGTGACGCCTTCCACTAGAGTAGGTTGCTCCAAGCCCTGTCCAACCTGGCCTTGAACACTGCAGGGATGGGTCATTCACAACTGAGCAATCTGTTCCAGTGTCTCACCACCAGTGTCTCACAGTGAAGAATTTCTTCCTAATGTTTAATCTAAACCTCTCTTCTTTCAGTTTAAAGCCATTTCCCTTGTCCTGTCATTACATGCCCTTGTTAAAAGCTCCTCTCCAGATTTCTTGTAGGCCCCCTTCAGTACTGAAAGGCTGCTGTAAGATCTCCCCAGAGCCTTCTATTCCAGGCTGAATACCAACTGATTTCTGCTAGTGAGCAAAGTTGAACCCCATTTGCACAAGACCTAGTTATCAAGGCAGTAAGGAGACAAATGCAGATGCTATCTATGTATAAGATGCTGTTTCTCTCCCAGGGTCTCTCAGGAAAGTCCCCACAAAAGAGCATAGTGCCAAGGGATACACAGCAGCTCAGTCAGCCCACATTTGCCATTCCTTTCCCTGCTCCTTGGTAAGTCAGAGACTGGGCTGGCCGACACGCTTGGCTGGGAACAAATGTGCCTCTTGGGGTACAGGGACTGTGGAGCCTCGGGGCTATTCCTTCCTCTCCTCTTGAGCAGATTTCAGTGCCATCTGCTCTCTTCTGTCTTTGGAGGAGTCAGCCGGGTGCTTTCGTCCCTTCTGGCAAAGCCGTGCTGTGTTTGTCCCCCATCGGGCGTCAGGCACCTCGAGGCAGTAGAAAGGATGCACACTCTCAGCCTTGCTCCAGAAAGCAAGCTCCCTCTGCAGCAGCCCAAGGTCCTTCTTTCTCTCCTCTTCCCTGTCCAGAGCCTGTCCTTCTGGATAAGGCACTTCCCAAGGTCACAGCTGATTCCCAAGGTCGGGTCCAGGCTTTGCTGTGGGCTCTGCAGGAAGGGATGGGAAAGGTATGGAACTGGGAAGCTTCACTCCTTCCCTGCACCACTCACTCCCCAGAAGGGCCCACAAGCAGCACCAAGCCCTTGGGTGGTAGCAGCAGGGCCAGGAGGAGATGTGGGGCAGCCATGGGGCTTCCTGACTGGGAACTGCTCTGTGGGATTGCCCTTTTCTTTGCATGAATGAAGCATCTCCGCAGTGAACACTCCTGGATGATGCCTGGCTTGGCACCAGCAGGAGACCAGAGGAGCTGTAAAATTTAGAGGAGGAGAGGTGAGGAGGTTTGCTGATGGTGGGTGCCTTGCTGGGACATGCTGCCTCCAACCTCATGACCACACCAGGCTCAGGGTCATAGCTTTATTGTCTGCCCTCCCCTCCTACAATTATACCTGCCCCTCATATATATGTACCTGGGACCTTCTGGAGCCTGTCCTGGGTGGGAATGAGCTGAACCCCCATGTCCCGTTATGTCATTACAACCTCTCGGAGTTTTTTTGCTGGGAGGAGAGGGGGAATTATGGGAAGCAAAAGATGAGGAGCCCTGGTAGACTGGAAATGATCCCGGCCACTCCAGTCCTGTGTGGGACACTGCGCAAGTGATGTCCTGCATGGGAGCTGTGTGGCTGCTCCGGCTCCCGCACAGTGCGGCTTTGAGACTCGGCTGCTGTGCTGAGCTCTTCCCACGGGATGGCACTGCCTGCTCAGGAACGGGCAGCACGCCGGCCTCCTGGCAGGCGTAAATTCAGCAAATTAAACGGTGGTGACAGATTCTGATTGACAGGTCCCTAGAGAGCAAAGTTCCTTGTTTTCTCCATCCCCGAGGGGATCAGGAGCGGCAGGAGGAGGAGCAGCAGAGAAAACCCTTTCCCAAACCCAGTGCTTTGCCCTTGCAGATCCGTTTCTGGGTCTCAGCCCATAGCCATGTATCTTGACCCCTTTGCTGAGGCTGCCGGCGCTGGGTCAGCCTTGTCCTGCACACTGCGGCTTCACACAACGCCAAGAACTGACCGCTATAGAGGCAGTCAAGGCCACTTGGTCCAGGCCCTTTCTGCACTCATGAGACATTGCATCCCTGTTGGTGTGTGCCCAGGGTGCAAGGCTCGGAGGTTTCAATAAAGGGCAAGTGAAATGAGGCCAGCAGGGTTTGGCGTCATTCGCACTCCTCTCCACACTGTAAAACTGGCACAAATGACAGCGCTCTGCCAGAATGGTTCACGTCTGCGTTGGCTCTGCTGGAGCCAGGTCAGAGCTGGGATTTGCAGCCTGGAAAGGCAATGGCTGGCTGAGCCTTTGCTGCTGCACCTGTGGGAAGCAGCATGGCCCATTGGGGTCCTGTCTTCTCTGGTGGAGTCCTCACTGCAGCTCCATGTCCAGTAGGTCCTCAGCACCCCTCTACCTGCCGGTGGCTGATGGTCTTAGGATGGAGTATCCATTGTGGACACTGGAACATAATCAATGTCTGCCCTACCCTTGTGGGCATAGATCCCCAGGAAAAGGGTTTTTTTAAGACCTGTCCCATGTCAGGGAGGGATTTTTCTCCTCTCCATGATGCATTTTGGTTGCACAGCTGCTCTGGAGCTGTGTGGAGCCATTGAAATGTGGCATGGGTGTGCTTGGTTTGGTCACAACTTTTTGTAAATGCCCTGCCTGGGTGAGGAGCAGCGTACTGAACTGCAGCTGCCGTGGGGTCCAGCTCCATGCCTCGGCTTAGCAAGGAAGGATGACTTGTTCTCTGCTTTTGGAGAGAAATCTCAGGTTGGTGGCATTTAATTCATATCCCCTTAATCTGTATAGATCCTTGGCTGCTCTTAATATCTGTCCTTCCTCTGCCTCCCTTCCCTACCAAAACTGTTGCCTCTTCTTTCTGTCTCTGCAGGGGGTGTCTGAAAAGGCCTGGGGAAAGGAGAGGAGAAGACCCCAGCAGCTGGAAGGCACCCAAGGAGGGGATGCTGAGCGTCTGGAGCCACCTCTACCCTCAGACAGAGCCCCCAGGACATGCAGCTGGCCTGCCCTTTGCCATCCTTTCTCACCTAGAGGCTCTTGTTAGGTTGACTACATCCTCGCAGACCTCCTTTCTCCATCAGTTCTCCTTCTTGAGGCTCTCTGCATCCTTGGCCTCAGCACTTGTCTTTGAAAAGATGAGATACGCGACTGCCTTCCTCTCCTGTGTCAGTCCTCACATGTGAACAAGACAGTAGGCTCGTGTGTCTGGTGCTTGGCCTCTCTCTATAGTCATTTGGCACTAAAAATTACCTGCAGAGAAAAGTACTGGGCTCCATACCTGGCTCTTAATTTCCTCCCTCACCAAACCATTATTACTAATTACTACCTCTAGGTGTTTAAACCATTTCAATGATGCTATTAAATGCTCGGTGTTAATTTGATGGCCATGTATCTAGGTTTCCCCATATTAGGAGCCCAATATTAGTGTCTCCCAAAACCCAGCCAGCCCTGGCTAAGGTCCATATGAAGAAGGCAGCAGAGTAGCAGTAAGCACACATTAGCAACAGACCCATGAGTGCCAGCAGCTGGGCATTACACAGCAGGAAGCGCTCCCTCACCCTGTACTGTCCCCCAAAGGGAGCCCCTCTTCAACCATGCTGCCTCCATGGTGGAGGAAGACCTGGCATCATTTTCAGTGGCTGGCTTTCATTCCTCGGGTGGCATCATGCCCTGTCAAGCTTAGATCCTTTGCCAGAGCCACCATAGGGGGTTGCTATGAGTGGGGCAGCATCCTCCCTGGTAGATGC
>JBCJKH010066810.1:0-14295 GCA_039877255.1 Loriculus beryllinus | reverse complement strand
AGTTATGTCGCATGTATACCACAAATCACAGCTGTAAGCAGATACAGACAATTTGGACCCTCAGAACAACTTTGTCACAGAGTTTTGAAGAGACCTCTATGTAATCTGCGTATATTCTCTTGTCTGTGTAGAATTATCATTTAGTTACAGAAAGTACATCTGTTTACTTGTTATTTATAGGGGACTATCTGGACATTTTGCCTTTGTTAAAGCTATATTTGACTTACATTTTCTTTTGGCAAACACCACAGCAAGTGAATCAGCTTACAAACTGCTCTCTTTAAGGAAAAGATTTGGGGAACACTCTTTAACCCAGCAATTTCTTTCTCTACATTCGTGGGCACAACCTACTTCTAAAGATTCAGATTAGTGGTCAACCACAGATCTTTGATAGACAATAACACAGACAAAGATGCACCTTTTATTCTTCTGATCGTTCTCAAGTTTTTTGCTTATGTAAGTGGACTTTAAATTATAAAATGCTCTTTTTCTAGTCTAGCATTTCTAAAATGATGAATTTAATGTATCCTTAGTATCTGTGAGACTTCCTTGCCTCCAATACCTTATTACTTGCTGTAGATTCAACCTTGAGAAACTTTATTTCAAACTGGAAGCATGATGTAATGATCACATAAGGAAATACAAATAGTAGAAATCAATAGGTCAAACACTATTTTCTCGTGTAAGCCTGCAAGCTCAGAATATAGCCTTTGAAATCAATATATTTGTTCTGGATTTACTGCTTTTTCAATGGATATCCTGATGCAAAGATCTAGGTTTGGGATTTCTTAGAGTTTATTTGCTGTATCACTTGCCATACAATGAAGTTTAGGCATCACTTCAAAGAAATTCAGGGCAAAAATCAGGATAGATAAAACAACCCTCTAAACATTTTAAAAGGAAGCTATCAGTAAGTGCCTGAGTAGATTGACAGGGAAGCAATGGTGTAATTGAAGAAAGAATAACAAATTATTTAATATTCATTTGTAATACAGTTTTTCTTTATAGTTGGGATAATTCAAGAGAAGAAAGTAAGACATTATCTGCTCAACAAAAGAAATACCAGACTTGATAGCTCACCCTTTCATAACATACACTAGATTGTATGTGCAAAGGTTTCTTACAATACTTTCAGAAACCAAATAAAGAAAAAATTAGTTCTAGATCAATATAGATTGTGTTTCAGAAGATATGATTTAACGGATTAGAAACACAGTTAAAGCGTAGTTATAGAACAATGATAAATCAGGAGAACAAAACCTTATCTCTCCTAAATGGGGAAAAGCTACATGATACAGATAAAAACTTGAAAGTTAAAATAATGTATCAAAAAGTAAACAGGCCTTGGTGTTGTCAGTGTCTGAACAGAAGAGCTCTAAGAAAAGATTATATGGTGCAAGAAGTTATTTGAATCAGTGACACTCTGAGTTAGCACTGGAATAATGTTGCACCTCTGGACTAGGGAGGAAGCCATGGAGCCGTGACTTGTCAGCATTTATAGACGTTATTGAAAATGCCAATGATTTGTGCGTTGGGTTTGTTTTTTCTCACCAGCCAAGTGTGTTAATTCTGGTTCCCTGGATAATTTCAACCGGTGATTTATATTGAAGGCTTTATAAAATAAATGATGTAACTTTTTTTATTCTGAAATTTTAGCTTTTTTCTGCCTTGCTTCAAAATTGTTACTGCAAACTAATTTTATCATCCTGTTAAGAAATTTGTCCTTATCTTTCCAGCATAAGGCAAAGCAAAGACTTTTTTAGAAAACTATATTATTTGGAAAGGCCTAGCATTCTCACAATTTGGAATCTGAAATTGATACATAGTGTGTCCTTTTTCAGAGATCTGACTTTTGCTGTCTCTGTAAAAGTCCACAAAAGTTGTTACTCCTTTGGAAACCACTGTTTGCTCATGCTTGGTAGTGATCTTTTTAATTTTTTAACAGTTATATATTCCCAAAGAATGCCATCTGCGCTGGCAATGCTCCAGCCAGGGCTGAGAATGAACTTCCCTGCAACTGTCTTCTAAGGTACTTCAGGCCATGCCTGGTCCAGCAGCTGCACTGAAAACTGAGTCTGTTCTAGAGAGAATCTAGTGCTGTCAGCAACATCCTACGAAGGATTCACAGGGGATGCAGTAAGAAACCTCCCAGATTCAAATACACAGGAGATAAAGTCTAACATTAGTAGGAGAGAAAGGATCCCAGGGTAAAGCATGGAGAGATAGAGACTGGGATGGTAGCCTGGGGTGGAAAGGGCTGTTGCTCTTGGAGTGTAATGGGAGAAGAACATTGGCCTGCAAGGCGAGTCATGGTGGGATAGATCTGAGTGATGATGACAGAGAGATGTGATAATGGTCTCGAAGGAAAAGTCTAGGACTGGAGGCTAGAAGTGGAATAGGAGAGCAGGAGAGAAACTGAATGAGAAAGCAGAGGTGGATACTGCATATGACTTATGAAACAAGCTTATTGTGTGACCTTGGGGTCATGTAACTTCCACACACTGAATCAGTTCCTGTGGTTTTAATGATGTCTAGATGAGAGGGGCAGACACAAGCACCAACTCTAATTGTCACCTCTTTGTTTCTGAGCCTGGCATTCTAATCCCATTGGGATATCTGCCCCATCACTTAGATCTGCCTTTTTCCCCTAAGACTTCCCCTCAGAGGTTAGCTTACCTCTTTCCTGGCCTTGAATGATTCATCCTGCCCAGGAATTTTTCTCCTTTTTGACCATAAATCTCCCAGCAGACCTGGCTCCAAGTCAGAAGTTTCTTTCATCTCACAACCTGTACACTCATTCTCTTTATCTGTGAAGACACTGTTAATACTGGCACAGGCAAAACTTGAACTCCTGACCGAATCTATTTTGGTATTAACCAGAAAACTCCACAACTATCAGAAAATGACCATGAGCAAATGCACCCAAATTCTTTTTAAAGGCAGCACAGAAAAATGTTCTCTTAAGGGCAGACAGAGTCACTATGGTTGCTTAGTTCAACAGTCTACTTAAAGCAGCCTCCAGAAGTTTAGCATGCAGCTACTGACTCAGGTAGCATATTTCCTTTACAAGGACAAATGGGTAAAAAAAACTATGGTGACAAAACTATTTTTATTTGTGGAGTTTTGTTTTGGGTTGTTTTTGGTTTTTCTTTTTTGGTGTTTTTTTTTTTTTTTATCTGAGGAGAAGGGAAAATACATGGAAAAGAGGCAAAAAATCTAAACAGCTTAGGCTAAGAGTACAAATAAGATGTAGAAACGTGAATCGTATTTCTTATTTCTGAGCATAACTGGGAGCAAGCCCACTGATTTCTCTATGCCTCTTTTTCTCCAGCAGTATTGTTTTATTTTTCTTCATTTAGCCATGTGGAAAGCAAAAGCATAGTTAGGGTGTGTGTTCAGAGGCATTTGTAAGAATGTAGTTTATGTATGACTGAAACAAAGCCCATTCCCAGCCTGTGGTGCCAGTCTCTCCCTGCTTGTATTGCCTGGGGTCTGAGAAAGCTCTTAGCAGCAAACTTTCCATAAACTACATGGAAGTGAATATAAAATCACTTGTGATGAGCTTGCAGAAGAGGTGAGAACTGATGGAAAGAAAAAAAGCTGACTGCAGGTGCTACTCTACTTGGCAAATGGGCACCCTTCAATCACAATGTGCTTCATTCTGTCTCACCAAATGCCAGGTAACAGACTGAGAAATACAAGTTAAGTCCAGAGAATGGAGTAGTTGGTCTTGGAAAGCAGTGTTTCTGAAAGGAATTTAGGGGTCACTGTAGATACACGACTCTAAAAACCTTTATGTGGTGCTGTGGGAAAGGAGTTAATGTCATCCATGAGTGTATAAACACAGGAATAGAAGGAGGTGAGCTTGCCTCTGTGTGATTGTTATTGCAATAGTCTGCTGTTCTGGTCTCCATATTTTTAAAAGATGTTGGTGAGGGTGCTAAAAAGAGCCATAAAAATTATTTAATGGCCAGACACTTAATGACTTACAGCAAGAAATTTAAAGCACTCATTTTGTAAAGCTTATAAATAGGAAGATTGAAAGGTGATTTGATAATGGTTTATGACCACATACATAAGGAAAAAACACCAGGGAACAAAGGGTTCTTTAATCAACTGTGGAAAAAAAAAAAAGAAGTATAGAAAGAATTGAGGACTAAAAGCTGAAAATAAAAATTAAAAATACAGTACCTTTTTTTAGCTGGAAAGGTAAAAATTAATGAAAATTTGCAGGATCAACTCTTGCCGATCTTAGATCAAGACTGAAGTCCCCTTCAGAAGCTGGCTGTAAGTGAAGAAAATATTTTGAATTATGTTAGTATAAGGGGAAAATGAGAAAAAAATTATAGTCCTCTCCAACTTCCAAAATTTTATTGTTATTTACTTTTTAAGTGGCATGGCACAGGAAACAGACTGCTGTGTTGTTTGGTAGCTTTATTGAGCCTCAGGATCTTAGGTTGTCAGTGAGTGGGAGAATGTAGAGGGCATAGTGTTCATATCCAAATCAGCTGGCTAGAGATGTGAACTTAGCTACAGGAAAAAATGGGTGAGACATGGCAATGGTTTGTACAGATAGGCTGAGATAACAGACATAAAGTGGATATAAGAAAAAGTTTGCCATCACATTCGTAAGACTTACCAGAAGATACACAGCAAACATCACCTCCTTTTCCAACATTTATTTCAAAGGAACTGGACCCCATCTGTTTAAAAGGTAAGAGCCTTTTTGATGTTTAGATCATATTCAGACTGAATATTTACTTCTGAATTTCATCAACTAAAAGAACACCGAGGTAAAATGTTAAGAAAAAAAACTCAAATAAAACTTCTTAATCTTTGTAAATAATTCCAGGGGGTTAGTTTGTTTGCGTTTTACTTATTTTGCTGTTTGCTTGTTTTCACTTTTTTTTTGCTTCTTCCTCCCTCTCTTACTTTTCTGGGTATTTCTGTATGTCCTACACATGGAAGCCTGGCCTCTCTGACAGGGGTGTGCTCTTGTTGCAGCTGCTGTCCCCCAGGCTGTCTGCTCTGATTGACCGCACTTCACCTTACTGTTGAGACAGGAGGAGACCCTGGTCCTTGTTATCCTCCTTTAAGAGTGAGCAAATAATTCATAATGAATAACTGATTTGGTTAATTTCACTCCCTCCTCCCTGTTTGTGAGTTATTTATGATTCCCATAAATACACTTGCTGAATAGTTCCTATTAACAATTCTGGCCTGCATCTCATTTCAGAGCACTTTACTGCAAGTCTTCAGTGTCTGACATTTGAACTGTGCTATCCAGTTTAAAGTAAGCGTTTCTTGTATACTTTTCCATCACATGACTGAATTCCTGGGATTCACTTTTCTTAACAGCATAGGATAGTTTATCAAAGAAAATCAAGTCTCCTGTCACACACACTGTGTGATCTCTGACAACCATGGTCACCTTTCTCTACCCTAATTGTGAACTGGAGACAACACATTCCTACTCACCTGGCTATAGAGAAGATGTTTCCTCCTTGCCTATTACCTTCTCTGTAGTTATGATTGCTCTCTGGTGCAGAGAAACTATTTGAGCAACAAGCAGGGACAGAGTCCGATCATTTCATTGTCTGATCCTTCTTTGAAATCAGAAGTCTAATTGACTTGTGGATTTTTCTGGTTTGACCCTTGCTGTAGCATCTAAGTACTTCATATACCATACCATAACACCTCTTTACAGCTGGAAATATATCAGCTTTCAGAGATTAATATTAAAAGTATTCCCTAATTTTAGAATTTCCAAATTATGCCTTCTTCTCTGGATGGTTGTGTATTATCTACAAAATCAGTTGCACCACATAGATAGAGTCTTCTTGGTACTATCAGTGGTGCTTACGTACTTCTGCTCTGTCACCTCCCAGAATTAATCTCCCTATGTCAGATTTAGGTCAGTTTAATGCTCCTGAGAAATAGTAAGCATTACTCTTACACGGCTCAGAAAATGAAGTCATATGCAAATGAATGGGAATCAGATTGCAGTGAAGCTGTTCAGACAAAATTTATTAGTCTCCGGCACATCAATCAATGGCTGTGCATAAAAGATACGTATCTGAGTGATCCTGCATCTTTCATAAAGCATAAAATTTACAGTACCTATAATATCCTTATGCATAAACTTAAATGTGAATTGTCAGTGTTTGCAATTATCTAGAAAATGGCCTGCTCTTATAATTATTAAAGCAAATGTATAAACCCTGGATGACAGAAAACACAATTTTGCTGCTATTAAGAGACAATTTAATATATGAAATCACATTAGCATGCTCAAAAGATGGCTTTCAATCATTCATATGAACATTACAAACCTGTTCAATAAAACTTCAAAAGAGGATGGGTGATTTTTCAGAGATGAACCTTTATGAGCAGATTCCTTGCACATTGCAAGTAGAACAGAACAGCTTATCTGATGTCCTGGGAAACCATCAGCTAAACAAACTTCCTTCATACACCAAGGAGCGAAGCTACTTATATAAATCTGATAGAAAAGTTTTGTTTGGGACTAAGCCAATTTCTTGATCTCATTATTTAATATTGATTAGATGCTTCTCTCTGATTTCAGGGGCTGGGAGGCAGGGAGGAGAGGAAGGTGAAAGAATTTTGTTCATGGGGGCCCTCAAACACTGTGACAAAATGGAAGACGACAGATTCACAGCTTAATCTGCCTGGAGGAGCTCAAACCATTGACCAGTCTGGTATCCTCACCTCCAAACCCCTGGATATCTGGAAGGTAGAGTGCAGACACGTTAAGTACAGACCTGTCTGAAAATGTCTGTCTATATGCTCAAAATTTCCTCTGTAGACCTGGTCTTTCTTCTGATGTCTCTCCCACAGCAGCAACCATCTCCCATAGTCTTCCTCAAGAAGACTTCATCCCCTGTTCTTTAAAGAGAAGTTTAGGAAACTTCCCTGACCTATTCTCTTTTTCCATTTGCTCTCCTGCCATATAGCTACATGACAATCTAGACTATTCCAGTTGGTACAATGCCTACAGTTTTTGACGTAACTCTAAGGCTGATGTCTGGTTTTTTTGGGATGTAGTTCAAAGTCCAGAAATAATACCAGCAGGAAAACTTACTTCCAGTAGCATAGACCTGATCCTGAATTTTGAGGATTGCCTGGCTGTTGTGTATTTTTACTAGTATGCTGTTTCTGTGTAAGTTCCATATTTTCTTGGTTCAAGAGAACCTGCACCAAATTCATAAGAAGGTATCCAAATTGTAAAGGTGGAAAACACAGAGATCTTCTAAAATTTAAGCATATTTTATAGTTTCTTTTGTGTAAATAGATTGCCTTATTCATTATGGATTATTTAATGTCTGCCAAAAGTCAGAGCCAGTTATGCTCTAGCTATATTTCTGACTACCTGATAAATATGAAATCCAGTTTAATTTATGAGAGGACAGGTAAGTGCGAGACCTTGATATAGAAGGTACATGAATGACCAAGGTCAAAAACCATAATAGACTTTTGTGTTCAGAGCTTAAATAATAACTCATAATCAGTAGAGATGGGAGAGAAAATGGAGGTCAAATACTGGTAGAAAGATTGAAGCAGTGTGTGCAGATGTTATTCAAACTGACAAAGTAAATATTATTTCAGTGAATGGTACATTCAAAGTGTTGGGGTTTTTTTCAGCTCCCATTTGTGATATGCAATAAAACCTCTGCCTGAACTGGAACTACTTATTTTCTAATAAAAGCGCAGGAAAGATGTGAATATAGGATTCATGAACACACAATCTTTGATGAAACTTCTTTTGTGTAGACAGGCCTGTATACACACACACACACACACACACATATATATATATGCACTCTTGGTCTCGAAAATAGCACCCAAGCTCAGTTTTCATTGTTGCATAAACATGGCTGAATTTCAGCTTTCATTTTTCTACTAGAATTATCATCTCTATCTCCACCCACAAAAAAAGAATAAAAAAAGCAAATTATTTCCAAATAATTAAAACCAACCCCTGTCTTTCAGTGCTAGGGGCTTCCATAGCTTCATACTCTCTGAGCTTTGATTAATAAGTCCTTACTTGAAAAAAATTTTTATTAGTCGTGCACTCCAGGGACTGTATTCCTCTGAAAGTTTTTAGTGGTGCAAGCTGGTATAGTTTAGAATTCAATTATGTGCAAGAAAAAAGAGGTACAATTCTTAGTAAAAAAAAAATTGGAATTAATCATTCTATATAATTTATTTTCTTGACCCATACATTAAACAAAGAGGCTCAAATCTGTAGGAAGCCATTTAGGAGGTAGTGTCCATATTAAGACAAATGTTTATGATCCATGGCACAAGGCAAGATCTCAGGAGAAAGACAAAGACTCAGGCTGAAATACAAGTAAAATCATAGGCTATGAAAAGAGTAAGGTGGAGCAACATAAAGCAAAACCTATCTTCAGTCAGAAAAAAATACGGAGAGAGGAAGGATTTCTGAAGCGCTGCCTGAGTTGCAAGCAGAGATGCACAAGGATGAAGTGGTGCAGCATGGAAAATAGACAAGCAGCAAGTGAAGAGATATTGTTTCCTGAATGAAGAATTTATTTGCAAACCCATTAATTGTTGTTCAAACCAGGGCACTGTAAAAGAAAGGAATATGAGTAAAAATAGAACTAATACACCCACCTGGTCACATTCCATTGGGACTGACTATACTGGAGGGCAGAGAGCAGGGTAACAGGGCTCACTAACCATCTTCATGTCATGCAGCTGCATGGTTCATAAACCCATGTAGAATGTGCTCAACAAAATATTTTTAAAGTTAGCCTGGTCATTTATGCATACCTAGTATAAGAAGAGAAAGTTTTAGAGCTGATGTAATGTCAGCAGTTACTGCCTTTTATTGGCATATTGCCTTACACTTTCTGGTTGAGGTCTAGCACAAACATCAATTGCAAACACATAAATTGTATGTGACAAGTTCAACAACAAAAAGAAAAGCTAAGCTACCTAAAAAATGGCAGTCTTGACTTATCAAATTCTTGGTCACATAACACAGAAAAAAAATCCAACATATTACAGACCCAAATTACTAAACAAATAATCTCTTTACTGTGCAAGTCTATCTATAGAATAAGAATCAATCAGAATAATTTAGGTTGGAAAAGACTTTAAGATCATCAAGTCCATCCATTAACCTACAGGAACCAAAGGATCTCTTAACTAAAGCTTAGAATAAAGAAATCAATCAATCAATCAGTCAAATTTTAAATGAGGAGAAGGATGTGAGTTATTTTGCCTGTCCTTGATGCTTTAAAATGCAGATGTAAATCCTATATGACCATTGTGCAAGACTGACATAATTGGATTCAGCAGCTTGATCACTGTAATGTTAATACTTTTTTTTTTTGATACCAAAATTTGGGCACAAAGGAGCTCAGTCTTGACACAGAGCACTCTGATCCAGAAAGCTATGGCAGAACAGCTGACATAAAAATGAGCATTTAGGAACTATTGGATCATCAGCTCTCAAAGCTGTCCTGGAGCTTTTGAAAAGCAGACTGTATAATCAGTGAATATATACTGATTAGCAGTGGGTTCAAGTGTACAAAAATGTTCAGTCTATCAACTGTAACAGTCAAAAATTAATGATAAAACATACAGAAATGCAGGAAATTATTTTAGTGATGGCTTTTATGGAGAAGGGAATCATGATTATGTTTGAAATGCACATGTAGTTACTTTTAACTGCTCTCCTACTTACCCAAAACATTTTCAGCTTACTTGGCAGAGCAAAGCCATTGTATTATTTCTGACTAGCATATTTAAGCAATAATTTTCTCTCTTAAATTGCATAAATATATAAAGCTAAGATATAATGCAAAGATGTACTACCACAATCCATACTCTCAGCAAAGTTAGATCCAAATAGAATACAATTATTCAGGTTGCAAGGTTCAAATTCAGAGGCCAATGGGTCCTACTCCACCACTTGAAGCAAGGTCATCTTCAACAGCTAATTACTAACAGTTTTAGAGACAAGGGCTTCCTAAGATAGCTCTGTATTCAACGGCAAGACAAAGAGAGTGGAAGTGTGAAAGAGAGGATTCTCCTTTGACTCAAAATAAGGCTTGCTTTTATTTATTCTGACCTGTCCCTGGAAGGTCTTTTGCAAATTAGAGACTTTAGTCTTTTAATGACTAAAACAAATCTTTGTGCATATGCCCTCACATTCATAACCTGTCAAGCGCTTCAGGAAAAAATAGTTTTCAAACTACTCATTGTTCTTACATCTGTAAAGACAAGTTTTGTTCTTCTCTTCCTGAAATAATGTTTTGTTGTTTTTTTTTTTGGTTTTGCCTTTTTTTTTTTTAATAAGAATCAATGTCATATGGCAAATTTTATGCCCCTAGGCTCCAGACTGGAAAATATTCTAACATTCAAGTAAAGGCAATGAAAGGAAGTCTATGGCCTCCTTTTTTTTCTGTAAGACTGCAGCTGGACAGTGGTGCCATATACCAGGAATGACAAGGAAGGTGGGTCAAGTGGGAAAAGCAAACTGGTATGGATATTATCAACTATGATGTTGATGACAGGTACGGTTGCAGTATTTCCAGTGGGACTTACAGTAGCTGTAATACAGAAGCCGTAAAAGTTCTTGAGGGATACTAATGGAAATCACACATTTCCTTCCAGAGAAACTCAGAAAACATAACCTTAAGAACTGATTTAATTACTGCTTTTAGGCTGCTATTGCTGTGGATTTTTTTCACATCTCTGGATAAAAATATTGGTGTTTTTCCCTCTGAACCACGCTTTGTTGTGCACTTTCTTGTATCCTATGATTTTTGATATCTTGCTCCCTGGAGGAGTGCAGAGTGCACACACGTGTATATGTACACACAGACACATGCACCCTATTACAAAACTGTTCTTACGACACTGGTTAAAACTAAGCTTTAGCATAAGCCTACATTGTACTCAAATGGCAGTCAATAGTCAATGCTACCATGAAGTACACAAAGCGTGTTTATAAATCTTCAGTGTTTAAATTAATTTCAGGCTGTGCTGCACACTCTTGCATCTATCAGTCTCTTAGGTACCCGAGTTTTAATTGTTTCTCTCTTTGACATAATGAATGCCAGAAAGTAACCCCGAAGCACTCATTTTGCATCATAAATCACAGTATCTATTTAAAAGGGAAGGATAATTACAACAAAATAACAGTTTAAAACTGCTTAGAATTTACTTCTTACCTTTGACAAATAGCAGAGAAAATAATTGCCTAAAGACAATGTACAACATTGATTTAGATGACTTGTTATGCACACACAGTGAATTCTATGAAAACAACCTTTTTTCCAAAAAAAAAAAAAAAAAACCCAAAACCCAACCAACAAACAAACCTGAGAACTCTTCAAACTCCTGACAAATTAATTTGTTCAGGACAAAACACTGCACATTTGTAATTCCTTGTCTGTTTCTTAAAAGCCAGTGTGTCACATCTCTTCTGCACTCCTTATACATGTGTTGCAGTCTCTTTTAAAGAAAGCTTCATTTCAGCAGCCTGCTTTCTGAATGCTCTTCTTATTTCTCATAAGTGATGTCTTTCCTTGGCTTTTTTCCTTTTTAGCTCTTTTAGTTTTGATAGAAATATGATAAGATGCCATGGTTATATGAACTACTGTGCTCTGGTACCGTTCTGTTCATTTACTCTCTTTCTGGTATGGAACCTGTCTATACAGTTTCTGCTGCTTTAGCTGAAAGCTGCTCAAGATCAAATAAAGTTATACTCGAAGATATGATGATCTCTTATAATTGCTGTCCCAGACAACTATTATTTGAATCATATAATAGCCATCAGATTGTACTAGACTTGTTATAAAAATCCAAGAAGAGTTGCCTTGTTCTTATTCTAAAGGAATATGAGGGAAACTGAGGCAGTTATCACTGTTCAAGCTTGTCAGCCTGAAGATAGTTCAGGCATGTCTATGTGAGTTGCTGTTACTTTTGTATTTTCTTATGCTGTTATTTTTAAATAGCAGTGAAGGCATAGCCTGCATGGTACAGGCAAGCTGTTCTTCATCCCCAGTCATTCCTTTCCCTTTTTTAGGTCCCATGTACAGTGCTTGAGACCTGTTTTGCTAGGCTAGCAGCTTGGTTAAAATCATTAGATTTTGTATCTCCAAGCAGACTGGGTAAAAACTCTGCTTTGTCGGGTCTAGATTTACAAGCATCTCATCTGGAGCTAGCAGAATGAGACTGCAATTTAATCTGAAGGTCTCCAGATACTGCTAAAGTAGAAATGATATGAAGGATGGAAAGGGCGTACAAAAAGTAGGTCCACCTGCTACTTCCTCAAAGATGGATATGGTCTGAGGGATGTGAATATGACTTCATTCTCTTCCAAATGTTCGCTTTGTTTTCCTCCCCATTATAAGCCTCTTTGTGAGCTCTCTTGTGAATATGATCCTTAGCTGCAACCAACTCCATGCGTGTATCAAGCTACCCAAAACTTCTTCCTTTTCCACCCTCCTTCACAGTGAGTTTCCCACTGCAGGTTCACCATACTCAGGAACTGGTACTCAAACTGTAAAATAAAGAACAAACAATAATTTTTAGCATGCCAAGGTTTTACAAAATACTCTCAACAGAGGTTTACTTAATAGTAGTATTTTATTTGTAGTATTTTGTCTGTAGTATTTTATTTTGAAGCAGATTCTCCTGGAAGGCATGCTAAGGCACATGAAAAACAACGAAGTGATTGGTGACAGCCAGCATGGCTTCACTAAGGGGAAATCCTGCCTGACCAATTTGGTGGCCTTCTATGATGAGGCTATGGAACTGATGGACAGGTGCCTTCAAGCAGTATTCAATATAATTCCTCTTCAAACATTGGTTTAGTAAGGTTAAACTTTTCAAAGCAAGAGAGATCTACAAGATAGTTTTGTATTACAAAGTGAACACCTGCAGCACAGGAGATATGACAGAGTGAATAGTGATCTTATGTTAAGCCACCTATGCTATTAGAATTAGGGGTAGATTTCTTCTGGTTAGGGTTTTTTTTTTTTTTTCCTAATTTAAGGAATTTGATTAAATATCAAAATAACAGAATTACAGTATGAATCCCAGAAGAATGCTCACTTGCTATATAATCAAAGAAACTAACTTTTTCCTTAAAAAGAATTCTGGAATTTTTAACATTGTAAACATATCTTTAAAAGAAAAAATTAAAAAAAATAATCAGACATGGGAGTCTGAGAAGAAAATCAGGAGACTATAGATCCTCTTCTGTAATTCAGCTTTCTTTGGTAACAGCAGCTTATTTTCTTGTGCTGCATGGATTTTCTACTTCAGTTTTCAGTATTTGATTAAGAAATATCAAAAGTCAATAAAGAAATAAAGACATACTGCAATCTGATTTACTAGGAAAACAGCAACATGTAAAAGAAACATTTTGGTTCTGTGGATATTTTTTAAACTACCATACTCAAACTCATTGTGAAATTTTATAATTGATCAACAACTTAGTGTTTTGTTTCCTATTCTTTTTACTATCTGGGCTGTGATAAGCACTAAATCTCACTCTAAAAATACATGAAATACTAATGAGTAAAGAGATATTTTGACAATAAGGAAATAGCTGACAAAGATCAACATGATCAACTCCATCAATACTGATGGAGTTTAAACACTCCCTGCAACACCCTTTTCTGTCGTTTCTCTTACATTAGCCATAGCGTAGCCAATATAGCCATTACAGCCATCATATGTTCTTCCTTTCCCACTCTTGCCTTCTCCTTTTCTAATCACCCTTGACTGTTTCAGTCTTCTCTGCACCACTTGCATACCCATAGTAATTCTTCCTTCCCCTTAATTCCTTACGTTCAGGCTATTACCAACTCTCATGCAATACACACCTTCAGTTTACAACATCTGAGCATCTTCCTCTATTGCTTAATGTCCTGCATCTACTTTAGCTTCCCTTTTCACTGCCACCAGGCAGCCCTGCAAACCACCTTCTCATTACATTGCACAACAACTAGAGCAATTGCTGTGCCTCTGGCCACATCCCCATAGCCCTCAAAGGCAAAGATATTCACCTCCTGATATTCACCTTCTTGCAACACCACCTGCCTAGGCCTGCTAGTGTCACCGGATTCTAAGTAGAGGTGGCTAAGCTGTAGATGAGACTCATTATCAGAAATATTCCCTTCTTTTGTTCCACCTATGCTGTATCTAACAAACATAGAATCATGGAATCATAGAATAGTTAGGGTTGGAAAGGACCTTAAGATCATCTAGTTCCAACCCCCCTGCCATAAG
>JBCJKH010066809.1:0-20085 GCA_039877255.1 Loriculus beryllinus | reverse complement strand
AGAAGAAGCTGTAAATGGGTATGTTGAAAGGAAATGCACTGGTCCACCGCATGGGGTAGCAGTCATATATTTTCAAACTGGTAGCTAAAGGAGCTGTAGCAGAATGTAGGACTCTTATTTCACAGACCTTGCAGCCTTCAGTTTGGTAGGAGAGATTTATTTTTACTCCTCACTTGCATTATCCTTTTCTGGAAAGTCATAAATCACCTGGTAAGAATTCTGCTTTCCCAAAGCATTAGATCCTGCAGTTCCCACAGAGTACATGGCACCTGTCTTGTCTCAGGCCAGGATGCATTTTATCAGTGTAAGAAAGCCCATGATGAAAACTGTGACTTGCCCAGTGCAGTGACTCCATCGGGAAGACATGGAGTTAGCAAAGGCAATATGCCCTGTCTTGTATGTTTAAGTAATAGTCAGTTTTTGCATGCTGTAAGGGCAGAGTTTTTAATTTGAAGGAAAATGACCTTCTCTTATACAGGTTTTAAACAGTTCTTTCTTTCAAACCAGTCTGAATATTTTCCAGCATAATCCTTGCTAGATCACAGACAGAATCCCAAGACCATCCATTTAAAACCCAGATTTGGATGACTTTCTGTGTTTCTAATATTCCTGTGTGCACGTAAATTAATTCCAAGAAAAAGAATCCTGATTCATCTATGTAGCAAAATAATGGATGTTGTAGTTGGGCACAGTGTTGAGATGCTTGTTAGCATTTGTTCGTTAATCTGCTTGGAAATTGTATTCACTAAATAAGAGAATGACAACAGGGTATGTCAGGAAGTCATGACATTTAAAGTATTTCTTTCATTTTTTCCTGTCATAGACCTAATATTTCAGTGTATACTGTGTTGATAATATTTTGGCTTTACATTAGGGACCTAACTGATAATGTCATTAAAAATTTGATTTCCAAACCAGGAGAGAACAGTAAAGAACATTTGAAACCAATATTCTATTTATTACTGGCTATTACAGGAATCTTTATTTCTGAAATGTTTCATTTCCCATTAAACAAGTTTACATTTGCAAGCATTCATTTTAATTCTTCAGAATTTTTCCTTTTATGTATATAAAAGGGCAGATAATAGAAAAAATGACAGAAACTATTTACTCACCTGAGAATGATAACTGTATTGATTTACTTCTAAAATTAATCTCAAGGTGAAAACAGGATTTGGCAAAGTATTAGAGAAGTTTCTACTTTAAATATTTCTTGTACTTTAAATACTTCTACCTTTTTTATTTCTAACTTTTTGACAAAGCCAAAGGAAGGACAGTTCCAGGCTTTTCCCTAGTATTGCAAAATATTTTCTGAATTGTGGTCTCAAGAATGATTTTAAAGTTGTTTTAAAAATATGAATTTTAATGACCTTTATAGACAACTGCATAGGCTGCACTGACATAAACCTGTGATTTTCTGAGTTCAGCTGCTAGTGTGCCAAAAAAATGACTTATTGGTATGTTCTTTGATAAGAACTTTGTTGGCTATTGGAACACTGCATTTAAAATGATACCACTTGCTTTAATGTTCTTTACTGTCAGCCTCGTTTTATTCAGTTTGGAGACTGAAATTCAGCAAGAAATGGGAGAATGCAAAGGACACGGAAGCTTCCTGCATAATACAGAATAATCTAAAACACTAACTTGGCTAGTAGAAGCAATTCAGTTATTTTAGCCTTAATTAATATCTTAACTCCTATACATAAACCTGTCCATAGCCTTAAATAAAGCTGTGTCTTCGTTTATATATTGTGATCTCAGTATAAAATTAGCCTGCCCAATGTAGAATTAAATAGAACGTAGATTTTCCTCTGATATCAAACATCACTTATTTTCAGCTTCCCTATGTGTCTCTACGAGGCATTATGTTGTGTTCTGGAGACATAACAAAATCTTTACTTTTAACAAAAAAGCATACATGGAAATATGGAAGAAGAAATATTTTCCATTGCTTCATCTTTAAGTTTTGAAATTACGTTTATAATACTAGGAGATGTAATTCAGGAATGTTAGATGACTGCAAAAAGAGCAAGCAAAGAAATTGCAAATCATGGAAATGTGATTTTGACCAAATATTTGTTAATATTATATCCATGGTGAACTACTATAATAGGTGGTTTCTGAGCATGGAAATAAGAGATCATTGCACTATTATGAAACACCTGCCCTCAATTTATTAATCTTGAAGATTATGCTTT
The DNA here is from genome assembly GCA_039877255.1 of Loriculus beryllinus. Classification (NCBI taxonomy): domain Eukaryota; kingdom Metazoa; phylum Chordata; class Aves; order Psittaciformes; family Psittacidae; genus Loriculus; species Loriculus beryllinus. The sequence goes on along the minus strand of JBCJKH010066809.1, from coordinate 17,887 downwards.
GCCATAATAAGAACAAATCCAACATTGCCTGTTACTGTGTTTTGTACTGTGTTATCATTTAGCGGGCTCAGTCCAGATTGAGAGCCTGTTATTCTAAGTGATGTCTTTATAGAGAATGTCAGTGCACTTTGATGATAGGTTCAAGAAAAGCTAAAAATATTAGTAATCTCATCAAGAGGAGAGGATAACTCGGGGGGTGGCCTCTGTATGAATATTCAGTGAGGTAGAGAGGGAAAGCCAGGCATGTGGTGTATGATTCTATGGAGTTGATACTTTGGGGTGGAGATCAGTTCACAGTTAACAGTGGTGAAGTCAAGCCTTGCTGCTTTGAAATGGAGATCACTGCATCCTTTCAGAGAGTTTTGTGTATCCCATCCCTACACACTTATGCTCCTGTTTTAATAGCTGATGTTATCTGGATTTTTTGCTGAAGATGTACCCTGCAGACACCCCAACAGATGCAGATGAAGAGACAAAACTTTAAATATAGGATGTCAGCACCAGAATTGAACTTGATGATGATTTGGGTGAATATGTAAATATATAGAATAATGCAAAAGCCAGTGGCTTTAGTGGCAGAGAAGCACTGAGAAGCTGGATAAGAGTCTGTGGAATTGAGAAAGGCAAGGTGATGAGAAACTTTACAGAGATGACATGAAGCAAAAAAGAGGAAAGAAAGAATGAAAGAAAAAGGAAAAATGAATAATAAAGAAGTTATAGCAAAATTAAATGAGGAAGAGAAGGAGTAACAGAATATAATGAGTAATGTGGAAATGTAAAGATAAGCAGGTGGTGAGCTGACAAAGAAATTAATGAGAATATGGTCATTTGCAGTTTTATATGCTTAGTCATCCATTAATACACCAAAACATGAATTGTGTTAATTACTCCATGTTATCTGTAGGTAGAAGACAGTGACACTGGTGAAATATACTAAATATTTAATGTGGGCCTGATGGTCTGTTTAGGATGCTGGTAGTGTGCTGTTTTCTAGTATTCTTAGGCAAACTTTTCCGAGGTTAACGATGTCATGAGACTTTAGAAGATCAGTTGTTGAGTCATTTTCCAACTGCGAGCTTTGTACTGTTTCTTCTTAAAAATGTGTGACTTCTTAAGGAACTTTAATGTATCTGAAATGTTCACTCAGTAAGCAGATCCTGATGGAGTTTGGTTCTTTTCAGCTTGCAAAAATTTAGTAACTTTAGAAAAGCCAGCTTTCAGCACCAGAATAACAGATCTGGTTAATGTCTCATTTGAAAACTAATCAAGTGTTTTCTTGTGGTTTTGGAGATACAGAGACTGGAGCTTTTGCTCTATGTAGAACAGGTAAAAGGCATTGGTGTAGGACTAATATATTGCAATAACCTTCTCTGTTGATAATGGACAACTGTTTAAAAACAGTTGTGAAGCAAATTGATAGCTTTCCTAATGCTGAAAAAAGGATTTCAGTTCTATAACATGCTCCATAAAAATTATAATTAAATTAATATTGTACCTGAATAACTGGAATGTTGTTTCTAAATAATTATCAGTATTTTCTTGTCATGAGCAAAGCAAATTACCAAGCCCCTGTAAAAATGCATATAGTATTTAAACAATTTTCAGCAAGACTGATCTAGCCAGCATGATTGCCCCTTCAGGGCCAAAATTAAAATGTGCTGTTGTGTTACCAGGTGTCACCTTTTACATTCCATCCTCTTGGATTGTAAAAACCAGTTTTGATGACTCTATTACCTGATATAAAACCAGACTATATAAAAGTCTGCTTAGGAATCCTGAAGTCTCTGTCTCAGTGCAGGCTGAGCTCCATTCTGCTGCTGGCTGCTTCCACAGTCTGACTTAGCTTCTTTGCATATTCTCTCAGTAGCTGTGCGTTACAATGAGGTACACTGTAAAAGCATGACTAATTTGAAAAGTTTGCGTCCTTGTTGTATGGAGGAATAGTTTGCCACCCATTTATTAATAAGAACTTTTTCCATGTGTATCTCTGGCTTTCAGTCATCTTTTTGCCTGAAAAAACTAATCCAGTATTTCAGTATTGCCCTTCAGGTGGCATTTCTTAAATTTCTAGGGTTTTATTGTTATTTTCCTTTTCAGTTTGTGTTGTATCTACAACTTTCTTCCAACTGTGATACCTCCAAATAGACAGTATTCCAACAACAACTTATTTGGGGCCTAGCTGATGGAAAAATGGTGTGTCTTATTGTATACACAACTCTTCTATCACGTCATCAAGACTTTAGTTTTTGTGTTATCATCTATTCTTACTTGTGTTACCATTCTCAATGTATTTTCCAGATAATTTTTTTGCATTGCTGCTGCTTCATCAGTTGTTTCCATGTACTTTCTACATTTTTCAGTTTTCTGTATTAAATGTTATTTTGTGTAACAAGGAGCATTTCTCCATAATGAAATATTTACCTAAACTTCTATATGCTTGCAACTTTACCCATTTTGGTGACTTTCACAAGCTCTTATCATTGAGCTTTATTTCTTTATCCAAGAGAATATGCAATAGATCTAAGCTGGTATCTTATAATGCCCAGCTTGAAATGTGCTCCTTCTTTGGCAATGAACCATTGCTAATTATTTATTGTACCAGACACATCCTCATCTTGGGTAATTTCATCAAAAGTGTATTTCCTTACTTTCTGTATGAGAATGTCTCATTAGGATAGCAGGAAGGACTTTATTAAAGTCTGTATATTACATAAGCACTTCCTCCGTGCACACCAGACCAGCTAGTCTAGCAAAGAAAATTAAAGAGGTTTGACATGATTTGCTCTGGGCAAACTCATTTGGGCTGTATTTCGTTACTCTTTTAACAGGTATGCTTTTATAGACGGATTTAATAACTGTAAGATTTGTTTCTGTCTGTGAATCTCAGTTAAATGGACAGATACATTTCCCAGGTTCTTTGCTATCTCCCCAAAGATAAGTCGTATCTGCCTTTCCTCAACCCTCTAATACACTGTCACCATTAACTTGTGAAGCTATAACTAAAGACAGAAAGCAAGATTCAGCTAGTTCCTTAAGTATGTAACAATGAATTTCATCAGGTGCTTTGTGATCCATGTTAGTTTAATTCATCTTATGCCTCAGCCTTTCTGATTTCATTCCCATTCATACTGTATTTGTTCTATTCCTTCATTTTTTTTTTCCTTGTCCTATAACTGACCTTTAAAGATACCATCATTTTAAGCAAATTTGTTTGCACTTTGCTGTCATAGCATATTTCTGTTATTGTGCGTAAAACTGAAATAATGACCCATCATCACTCTTATGTAAATATCTCTGGTTCTTGAAGCAGTCAGTTGCTCCCAACTCCTTCCTGTATCTATGGCTTTCTGCCATATTATTTAATGAAAGAAATCTCAGACCCCGTCTCATTATCTTTGTGTGCTTTTGCCAATTTCTGTTCCTCCTCATCTTGGTAATTTTCTGTAAATTTTCTTCATTATTTGGTCCCTGTGGTAGTCGTTTAATAAAGCTATGTATTCCCCAAGCCCCTATATCTTTCCAGTGTTTTTATTTGACAGCATTTGTCTACATATTTTTTTCTGATATTTAATCTCTTTTGGGCCTCTAGCGTCAGCTGAAAGTAAGAGTTAGAATGTTTGCTGTGCTGTTTATCGCTTCACTGTTCTTAGGATTGTGCCTGGCATTGCCATCAGTGACAAAGGACGAGCAGCAGCAAGAAGAAAACTGATTCACCTCAGGCAGAAGAATGTTTTTGACCATTATCTCGTGCTGACTTCTTCTAGCACAAGAGTGAGGTGTGAGTTCTCTCACTGGCAGAAATCACTTCTCTTAATAGGAGATTTGGGATCCTGGTGGCTAGAGGACTTGCACTATGATCATCTTACTGATGAAGTCCATTACTCCAGGAAGTTTCAAACGCAAACCATGCTCTCCTGCTGCTTTCCTAAGCTATGGAGGGACTTCCTCGGCAGACGTCTCCTGGACTGAGTGGTGCTTCTGCCCAGGTTTCTTTGTTAGGAATATTTGTCTGGTTATTTGCAGCAGGGTGGGTGTCTCCAGTGTCAGGGTCATTGTGTGGGTCAAGACTTACCAGATGCAGACTGAAGAGGAGACAGTGTAGTTGGCATAATTTTGTTTTCCACCCACTCTGATTCTTCTCTGTAGCATCTAAATAGCAATGGAAATACCTGCCTCTGTGAATATTATCAATAGGTGAATTTAGTAGGCCAGCTCAGTTTGTCTCCCAGCTTCATTAGAGCAATTCTACAGAACCAGACTACTGTGACATCAAAAGCATAGTAGCACCTAACCATCCTTTACAGCATACATTAGAAACTAGCCTGTGTTAAACCTCACTTACCAGGTGGAGGAACTTCATCAGGCTGTAGGACTAATACACAAGCAAAAAGGTAGAACTAAGTCCCTAGTGAAAAGACTGGGGAGACTACATGATTGTTACTGTGTCTTAGCTGTTAGGAATCAGCTCCCATAGGAAGCCTAGTAGCAGCAACTTCTCTTTTGTTCAGTGCAGTAAAAGAAATTAAAGTAATTACCAAAGTAGGTTGAAATTAATGTGTTTGACTTGGCACTGAAAGAACTGCTCACATGGGCAATAAAGCCATGAGTTACCGCCTCTTATTTAATGATGGAATGTGACTCCAACTCAGCTTAGCATGAGCTAAAATGGGCAACCAAATGCAAATTTGTATGTACTGTGCTGGTAAATAAGTGATGAACAAATTCAGAATGAAAATAAAATGGATTAACCAGGCTGAAGACTCTAGGGAAGTGTCCAGTTTAGTTTCTTTTATGAAATTAAGTGAAATCTAAACCAGTAGACAAAGAGCATGGATTACACACTTTACAAATTCTTAATGTTTAAAAGCACACCTGCTGTTCTACAGGTGTTTTATTTTAAATTAGAGGTTGTGCTTTTTTCATATGTAAACCTCTCCTTATTTTGCGTAGTGAATACTCACAAGAATAAAGAGTGACTGTATTAATTAGATTGCTATCATCACTCTCCCAAGATGTTGTATAGATCCTGAACAGATCCATTAATGTGTCTCTTTTTAGGCTGCAGCACAGATGTTTGAAACTTCCATGTAAAGCAGTCTTCTGAGATTGCCAAGTGCACATTTATAGAAATTTGCAAACTGTTTGTTAAAAGAGATTGATTTCATTATATCTGTATTTTTTCCTGATTATTCTTTGATGGTGTTTCTTCACTAAGTAAAGATGTGATCCTGCAAATAATTGTGCCATGAGTAGTCAGTATAAGTCTAATGAAATCAGTGAAACTACACATAAGAAAACACTGTACTTGACAGTTAGGGTTTCACAGTATCAGTCAGTAGACAGTAAACAAACAATCTACCCAACACTGATTTGGATTGAGCACAGCTTTATTTTTAACTCAATAGTCCTTTTAATGGAAAGTAAACCATTAAGACTCCTGTAGTACATGCAGTGATGACCAAATTGCATTTACGTAAGAAGGAACATGTTTCTTACAGTCTAAAAAGTTAGAATGTACAGAAATTGTCAACAACCTGGACATAATAGGAAACTTTTCTCTCCAAGGGAATGTAGACAAAAATTTGAGTAAGTGTAGTATATAAAGCTGTTGTTAATTCGGTTTATTTCATTAATGCTAATATTTTTATTTTAAGCTCTATCATGTAACTCTACAGAAGCTATAGTCCAACTGCTGTGACAGATGCTACATATCTCTCAAGACTGATGCTTCTCTGTGTGAAGACCAATTGAGAAATAGTCTGTACACTACTGTAATGTTATCTTTAGCATTTACATGATGCAGTAGTTCAAAATCAAATAATATATTGCAGAAGAAAACAAAATTAGTTTCACAGTATGCAGGAAATCTAGACAATGGAAAATGGCTGTAAAGATTGTTCACTGCTCCAAGAGCAAGAATCAGTTATTTCAGATCTTCTTTTATGTACTAATTTGCAACTGAACAAAGCAGGAAAATTGTTATTAGGAATGGTTTCATTTTCATATATTCTTTTCTTTATTTCTAAATAAAACCTCATTTGCTTTAATTTATGCGCTAATTGGTTTAACAAACAAGTAGGGATTACTGTATTTACCTGTGTTGACTTCATGCATAATGGAGTGCATATATTTACTCAGAATACATCTCTGCTTCACATTCAGTAACAGCTTAGATAAATCTTGTCTTTTAGGGAAAAGAAAGGTAAAATTATCTGTGAAAGAGATTATACCATACTTTACATAAATTATTTTAAGGCTTAATTACTTCCATTGTTAAGACAACTCTAGTGTTGTTTTGTCTAATTTAAGCTTTATTTGATTCACTTCTGTAAACTTGCTAGATTGAAATACTTCTCTTTTGAAGTTTTTGTCCCTTACTTCAATGCTATAGATTGTGTGCTAGGAACACTCTTACTATGTAGATTGGACTCCAGAAGTTTTCCTGTAAGACATTCATTCCCTTATATTCATGGCTTTTCTCTCCAGTTTCATAGTCAGTTTTCAAATTTTTCCTTGAATAATGAACCTGGTTGGGCTGCAGTGTTCCAATGCTGATCACACCAGTGCAAAACACAGGGGTGTATCACTTCTACATATACTTAAGTTTCCCTTGATATATGTCAAAACTGGACTTTACTCTTTTTAAGTACAATATTCAGATAACTCATGTTGGCTGTTATGAATCGTGATACTTATGCAAGGCTACATGTACATATGTATGTTTATCTGTTTATTTAAGGGCTTAACGACAACAACAGAATTAGATTGATGACATTTGATCACTCAAAATGAATCAAATATGGTTTAGTTCAAGTTATCTGACCTGATACAAAAATATCTAATCACTGGATCAGAAGGTATTCTGGGCTTGGCCTCGTAGTGTCATCTTTTCATATTTTACCACTTACATATCTACTAGGATAGAAACCAAGAGTTTATGGCTCCCATGCTAATGTCTCAATCACTGAGTTAAATAACTGTTTTCAAACTTAGCTCAATGACTACTTTAATACTCAGCAAAGCAGTGACTGAAATCTACTTTGTGATTGCCTTACGGCATGACAATTAGAACACTTCCATAGGTATCAGAGACCTCTTCTATAAATCAGGTAGAGAGTGGATTTGATTTGAACAATTGCAAATGGTAATGATCAGGTGTAGATTAAACTGCATTGATTGTCCTCAGTACTTTATGGAATCTATCATTTCTGTTATATAAAACTTTTAATCAGATTTTAGTAATCAAAATCACAATTGATATTTTTTTTAATTAAAAACAAATACATGCTTATCAATGAGTAATTACAATTCAATTTCTTATCTAGCCTTTTAAAACTGTGTGATATTCAACAGATTTGTTACACACTGTGTTAATGATGTAGTTTCTTGGTGCCTACCTTGGTACTCTCCAAAGGATCTAGGTTTATTGCAATACTTGTCAGATTTGCAAGGCAACAGACAGTCTTTCCACTCCAAGCCACACAGAACCTGTCTTTCTGTAGTTCCCTGAAGCAGACATTCTTAATTTCCTGCTAACAGGGATCCTTATGTCTGGGCCTCAGCTCTTCAGGTGTTACCTCTTTTTGGTCACCATAGGGTACCTCAAAACTCTATAGGGTTTCACCACAAAGACCATGAAAGATGTATTTATTCCTGCTATTTCTCAGTCTGTTACTGATCTGGTTCCCTTGGAAAAGAATTTTCATGAGGAGGAATAGCAGATGCCAGTATATTTGTCAGCACCAGCTGAGCCAGCCATGCTTTAGTCATACTCTTTTATCCCAGATGATTACACATCCTTCCAAAATCTTATGAGAAAAGTTGCTTGACATCTATGTGGAAGAAGTCCAGGAAAATCCTAACAGTGCTGGACATATTGCATACAGCTGTGCCTAGATGGATAGCTTTACCCATCATTGTTGGATATGGCAAAATTATTTCGGCAAGCCATTGATTCTTTACCACTAATTTCCAAGACAGCAGACTGTCATTAGTGTGGGCCTTCATGTCAGCAGTTCTTTAGTTGTCCTCTGCTGGGCTTTCTGGTAGTAGAAGCAGTGAGAAAAAGTTGGAACAAGAGTGGTTTTATTCTCTTCCACATATAAAAGCCCAAATGTAATTGTTCTAACACAACAATTGTTCCAACACCAGATTCTCAGATCCCCTTTACAAAGTAATTTCTTTAGGGCCTGCAGGAGTTTTAAGTCCTTTGTTAATGATGCTCAGCTTGTAAGCAGAACATCACTGAAGGCACTTTGTGCTGATTCAGTAGATACTCACATCCATTGCAACATGCATCAGGCATTCTTCAGCATTTGAGACAGTCATTTTTCACTGAAAAAATTATGAAGCTTTACATTTTACCTTAAAGATTTCCTTGTAATGGTAAGGCTATCAGAAGTCAGATCTCCATCATTAAGAGGCAATTGGGATCACAATGTCAGGAATACCTTAGGTAGGCTTTTTATCTGTCCTTGTGTGAGAGATGCTTCAGTCCCTTAATCATCTTTGTGGCCCTTCTCTGGACTGGAACCATTTTATTCCATTGGTGTGAAAGTATCAAGCACCTACTCAGCTTAGGAAAATAAATACCACTTCCCGTGGACTATCATATAATCATCAAATCACAGAATCAACTGGGTTGGAAGAGACCTTTAAGATCATCAAGTCCAACCATTACCCCAGAACTGACAAGGCCACCACTAAACCAAGTCACTGAGGGCCTCATCTCCACGGGTTTTGAACACTCCCAGGGATAGTGATACCACCACTTCTCTGGGAAGCCTGTTATAATGCCTGACCACCCTTTTGGTGAAGAAACTTTTGCTAATATCTAGTCTAAACCTCCCACGGCACAGCTTGAGGCCGTTTCCTCTTGTCCTGTTAATTGGGAGAAGACATCAGCCACCTTCCCTCTCCATGCTACGTTGCGTCAGTTGTACAGTGATACAGTTCCATATGAAATGCTTCTGTCAAAGTGATAAAATCTCTTAAAAGGACTACCAATTACATAACGATTTTGTGAAAATCCATAATGTTCCGGTATTATCAAACCTTGACTTTGACCAGACAGATCCAATTGCATCAAGAAATTCCATGTGTGCAACATCTAAGCTAAACAGGGACATAGTTTGTTTGATATACTTTACAAATATGCAAACAGTGTTTCATAGTAATTAAAACTCAATTTTGTCCCAAACCTCTGTCTGCCAGGTTGTTGCAACTACATAAATCTAGACTTAACTTTTTTTGTATCTCTAGATAGGTACACATGCTGTCAAATGTAGAAAGAGTGATTTGTAGGGTTTTTTTCCTTTGTTTTTAATTTGTTCAATGTTCAGAATATAATTTAAGCCAATGCAAAATTACGATGGTCTTTCTTTTCTCTAAAGTAGTCATTAAACGTGGCTACTGGTGTCTTATAACAGAGGCCCATCTTATTTAATTTGAAATCTGTCAATGAACTTTTGAAATTTAAGGCTTTCTGTTTAAAGTGTTCCTTATCTGAGCAGAAACCAACAAAATTCTAGATGTAGTATAAAGTTGCCTTTTAGTGTTAAAGTATAAATCTCGTGACTAGAAATTAAAAACTATTGCTTAAAATCAATAAATCAGGCTTAGAAATGTGCACTTCATTTTGTGTAAAATGCACTTACTAGCTTTTTTGTTTTATGCTTTCAGAGTATTTGGTTTATTTCAGACATTTGGTACCAATGTTTCTACTGAGCTGTGAGAATGATCAGTACAGGTTTTTCAAAGGTCCAAAGGAAAAAAATTCCTTAAGGATCTTTGAAAATGTTTGTAAATAGCTTTAATATTTTGTAAAATAGTTTGTAAACCAGTGAATTTCCAGATGCTGAAAAATGTTTCACCGTCTAATACTGGCATCAGGTACAAGATATAAAATGTGAGGAAGCGGGCACAAAGGAACCGACAGGCTTTTAAATGGAACCCTGGGAGGCATAGGAACTCTGGGGTTTTAAAATTTTTCTTTCATCTTGACAGATCTTCTGAACGCGGTTGAAGAAATGTTCACAGGCATAACATTAATTGTAGATATTTGGGGGTAAAAATGTGGGTAGCCATATGGTTGGATGTGAACAAGGTAAAGGAGTGATGCCCTGTTGACCATGTGAAGGGAAGGAACCTATGGAATGTTGAACATGGAGAAGTAAATCTGTTCATATAAATGAGTTACTTGCTGAGCGCTCATTTAATCACTGAGACCTGTAGGATTACCCCAGTCGTACTCTTAGAAGAGCAGAGGAACTTGACAGGCAGTTTCTGTGAGGAATTTCTAACTATTGAATTTATTTTACATTTCCTCTCAAAATGAGCTTCTACTGACACCCCTCAGCAACTCCTAAAAGAATTTGTGTCCCTGGCATTAAATAACACTGGTAAAGCAGCTTTATGAAGAAACTGTAGAGACCTTTAAAACACCTTCAGAACTTGAAGTTTATATACATGTACGTATTATTGATAACATTAGGTTATTTTTATCACAGTATTTTAATTTAGAACATGTCAAGTCATACATAAGTATTCTCACTCTGGAATTGCATATTGAGTTGGTTAGGAACATCCATAGTCTTTCTTTTCAGAGGTTTTTTTTTCCTTTGAATGCTTCTCCCTTTTTATTGCCCTTCTGGGGAAGGACATCTCAAAACATTTTTGTTATTTAAGCTGGAGTCACAACATGGAAATCTTTGACAGTATCTGACCTTGGGTAAAGTGTTTTTTTTTTTTTCTTTGATGTGGTTAGTGAATAAGCAAATGTATAAAAATTATTTTATTATACTTAAAGTATTGTAGGTTTATCTTTTCCTGGATGGTTTCCTATCCATGAGTTTTAAGTACTCCACAGGTACGATAAAGTTGCTTTTCGTTTTCAATATTTATCAAACATTGTACAAAGTACAGTGATTTTTGGCTCTGATAAATGATGACTGAAAGGGACGGAAAACCTTGCCTCATCTAAGTTGTATGCAGGCTGCCTTCTTTTCTGCTTTAGAGGTGAATACTCTGTCTCCTAGTCAAAATATTTCACAATATAAATTTAACAGGCTGGAAAGCATTCCCAGAAACAAACTGTTAATATGAGCAGAAATAGCACAGGGAAACGAGTTGTGAGGAAATGATGTTTAAAGGGAAATGAAAAATACTTTAAACAAATTTATATCCTATGAATGGGAGGTTGTAGTCTGCTAAGAAAATTATGCCACATCTTCAGCCCTAATACGAGCCAAATACTATGGCTCTTCTCTGTTCAGTGCTAATGCAGTACTTTTTTCATGTGTAGTAGGTAGGCGCAGGACGAGATGCAGGAGAGCAAGCATTTCCGAAGCATGAACTTTTATATGCAGAGAGGCCTCTAGGCAGTAATACAAGTGGGAAATTAAGACAATAAAGGTACAAACATAAGAGTAGTAATGAAAATTGCAAAAGACAGTTGCACAGAAGCTGTTTAACACTTTGATTATGAAGACCTGTTTTCTCCATTTATAAGCTTTCCAAACCTATGCTGGCTTTCCCAGGCTGATCTTTTTTTAACACATTTGAAGGTAATCCTTCAAAAAAAAAAAAAAAAAAATCCTGGTGATTTTGCTTTTGAGTTCCCTGGCTTTTGAAAAGTGACAGAGAGGTCATTTTGTCATGTACATTGTACTTTTTACTGCCTTCACAAGGTTTTATCTCAAATTGATAGTAATAACTTTCTACTAAATTTAATAGACTGGGTCTTAGCTTTCTTGGGTTGTTAAGCACAATCCCCAGGGGATTCTGTCCAACTCTGTCCTGTCTTCACAGCTGCTCTGTGCTGACTGGGTTGGGTTTGAAATTACAAAGCAGCTATGCTAGGGGACTTTCCAAGATAGTCACATTGTTCTCCAGAGTGCTTTTGTTAGCGATTTTGCTATGAGATTCTTGGTTCCTTTAGACCTGAAGCTCAGGGCAAAAATTCAAGGTCGTAAAAACGATTAAAAGCTACAAGTGCTATAAAAAGTTGTATAAGAATCTGCTGAGTAAAGCAAATCAAAAGCCCTCACAAATCCTAGGTTTTGTTTACATTTGTGTGAAAAAAGTAAAAAAAAAAACCTTTATTTTGATGCCAGCACAATTTCAGCATGTATATAGCCCTTACCTGAAGTCCTGCACAGCTTTTGTAAAGTGATCATTACCTGGTTACGTTTGCTGGAGAAACAAACTTCTCTCCTTTTATATTTTCTTATTAAAAAAAAAAGAAAACAAACCCAAAACAAAAAACCCAAACCAAAACCAAAGCTTTTATAGAAGTAGAGCAGTACTATCAAATATTTTCAAAATCTGTTCTGATCTGCCAAAAATGGTATTACAAAATTTGATGTTAATGAAAAACAGAAAAACATTACATTTATCTAGAGAATTCTACTAAACAATGAAAATATCATGCATCCTCAGGGAGTATAAGCATCAGAAAAATACAGTGAAATACTTGATTCTGCTCTTAGTATTTGTTTTAGTTGTGTTTCTCTCTGCAGTAGTTCATAAAGCTCTTTCTTCTCTCTTTTGTTAGTTACAGCAAAGAAAACTTCTAAAATGTATTTTACTACAAGAACCCAGTACTATCGTTGGGGTACAAGAGTGCATAAGCAGTGTCATTGCTTGGCAAAGTCACTCACTATCCTACCCCCACTTCGCTTGGTAATTTTTGGTATGATGTGATCATCCGAGTTTTCTCAGATGAGGCGGTTTATAGCATGTGGAGAGCAAAAAGCTCATGGGAAAATTCCTTTTGTAACCTTTTCTCTGTTATTTTTCTTGACTGTTAGTCTTCTATTCTCATCTGTGTAAAATACGTCTGCCATAGTACAACTGGTCATTATTTAGTTCCTATCTTGATATGAAAGTAGAATAAAATTATTAATGAAATTATTTACAAACAGTTTCTGACTGATGAAAAAAGTGAACCCAGATTTCTTTCTAAAAAACTCTAATAATAGGAAAGGGATATGAACTTAAGACTTTTTAGCCTGGAATCTGGGAATTCATTTCTGTCTGACACAGAACTGGTGACCGGCCTACAGTTTGTTTAGATCATGTTAAAAGGATTTAATTTTCCTTTCTACCAATAAAGTACTTGTAAATCACAGTCTATAAAAGGGTTTGATAGACTGATGTCTATTTTACCATGAAACTGCCTATTTTAAAGATAAATCACAAAGCTTTTGAAGCCTGTGCTGTTCTTTACTATATTTGGTGTATTGTTCAGATTTGAGTGTGCCTACGGTGTTTTAGGAATTCCCTGAAAAAGCAGGGCAAAACATGAATTTTGTGCATTCACAATAGCACTTTAGTAGAATGAGAATTTCATTTAAAGGTGCTGATTTTTTAGGTCCCATTCAAGGAATACTGAAAAAAATAGTGAAAATAAGTTATGGAGTGTGAGCTGTCCACTCTCTCAAGTCATATCTATCTGGGTTAAAGCTGTGACCTAAAAATTGAATATCCTGAAAAAGTGCCTGAAACTCTATTCTTTGCTTGTTATCCTGTGTTAAATATGGATGCTCATGTTCAGTGGCCAGTTTGTTTTTGAGGTCTGCCCTGAAAGCATTGATCCTGTCCTCAGATACACTTTCAGAAATAATGTAAGGGCTATCATTCACTACTTTATGAGCACCATTCTAATAAGCAATGTGAAAAGTAGGTATTTTCTGTCTTAAAATATTTTCTGAAAAGTAACATTCTTCTACCTTTGTTGTTTTTATGCTTAAACTAATATTTGCTCATGGAAGGGTGAAAGATTGCAAATAGCTCATGTAACATTACCAGGTTGCCTGTAGTGCTATGCAGTCCTCTTCAAAGAAATAATGTGGGCAAGAGCTGTTTGATCATTAGTGCATGCACAGGTAAGAAAAGAGTTTCATGGGAAACTGTATTAAGTAATGATTTTCCATGCTGGGCCTGTCAGCAGTTTTGAAATTTTCCCAGGGCAGAAGAAAAAGGTACAAAATGGATAAAGAAGTAGATTTACTTGCAGATTTAATAACACTTCCAAACACCCTCTCTTCATGCCACTTGGTTAGGATAGTGCATATACTAAAATAAACTTCTTATGGGAAAATCAGTAGTACAATCAGTAATACAGCTACGTCTGCGGTTCCTTACATATCTCATATTTTTTGCTGAAAATGTCCCTTTGATCTTCTTGATTTTAATCAGCTTTCTGTTCAAGGCCTCAATGCTCTGCTTAATTGATGTTTTGAACACACTGTTAATATTGATTTTCTTCCTTATAGTTTAGCTCTCAACTTCTCTTTTCCCGCAACTTTGTGAGTCTACTGTATTTCTTAGTGTTGCCTTTTTTTTCCAGACAGAAGTAGCTTAGTAAGTAGTCTAAGTGACAGCATACACAGAGACAGTCCTGCATGTGAGCACATTTCAAGGCTCTAATGTTTAGTTAAACAACCTTTCCATAAATATAGGTACTGAACAGAATTATATCAAGAATAGGATTGAAAACATTCACTGCAAGGTTTTCCTCTACTGAGATCACAAAGATTACTCAGCTAATGTAATGTTTTCTCATTCTGACGTTAGGTATGACCTTGTGCAAAGGCCTTTTCAAACAGTTGTATTTCTTTTCAAGGTATGGCTTCTGACCGTATCTAAACATGTTGGGAGTCTTCTCTCTAAGTGTAAAGAAAAGCTGAACAAAAAGCACAGTAATTTCCACCTGTTGCTGGAAGTACACAGAATTATGATGGTATCTCCAATGTCACTGTAAAGGGCAAAGATGAAGATGATTAGGTATCAAACTGGGTGGCTCGTAAGCCAGAACCCATCTCACTGGCTTTTATGTGTATTGATTTTTACTGGCATATGAATTTAAAAAGTACATAATTCTCCAAAAGAAAACAATTACTTGTTTCCAGCAGCTGTAGGACCTTTGTTGTACATACACATGGTAACTGGTAGGATGCTGACTGAGCTTCTTGTGTGTGACATAACTTGAAGTCATGCTGTGCTCAGCCTATGCTGTTATAAGGAAAGCTTTGGTAAGAAACAGCCTATTTTATGTTCCACCGAGATTGGAATAACACCCTGCAGTGTTAGTAAGAGCAAGGTTTCATGCTACACCTATGCTACTCTGAAGTCCTCTTGGCTGCATGTTTCCTTCCACTCCCTGTCACAGCAGGGTACAGCAGTAGCCAAGAGTGAGTCAGTTCAGGCAGGTGAGCTGGGAAAGCCCCATTCCCTTTTGTTTAGCTGAGTTGTGGAGAGTACTTTTGTTTTCTGCAGCTCAGGTTAGTAAACTGTGACCACTCTACAAGGCCCTTCCGAGAGAAACTGAAAGGAGCATGTGGGTGACGGGAGAATAGAGTATGGTCACTGCACTGAGAATCAGTCACTGTTACTCTCATTTAGTGGAATATGAAGTTAGGTCTGGCATAAGGGATAGAAAGCGATTCTGTGTGGAAAAAGTGGTGAGAAGGTTGTCTTTGAAAGATACACCGTTACAGTCAATAATTCTCATAGATACACCATATTTTTAATAATAAAGGCTATGAAATACTGATGTCAGGGATGGGTCCCTGTAGATGTGTTCTATCACTTCTGCATCAGTGATTTAACTGCCCTTGTGTATTTAATTATGCTGACATCTCTGAATATAATGCCAATTCACAGTGAAATCAGGGCCAGTAGTAGACTTTTACCATTTAAATTCTACTTTCACCCCTAAATGACAGTCCTGCATTATCTTCTGCAGAGAAGTACATGTCCCTTGCACAGCAAAAGAAACCTAGAAGATAGACTGCACATTCCTTTGCCATTCAGGGGACATAACCCTGTAATGGCTGTATCACAGAACAGTTGTTCACAATATAACCTATTCCCCCCTGGTTCCATTACTGCATGGGTTTTTTTTTGTTTTAGCTGAAGAAAGTTTGCATAGTGTGTTGGAAATATAAACAGAGCTCTAAAAGCCACAAGGCGTCCTTAACTACAGTGCCATCAAACCTCTTGTTTCACAAATAAGTATCATGTTTTCCTTGGATTTATTAGCACTTTCTCACTGTTACTTTTTCCATCAGTAATACTATCTTAGTATGTCAGAATTCATTACAACAGTTTTAAAAGGTACAAAATTACTGTATCGCAAAAACGCTCTGCCTCCTAATTGTCCTCAGAATAAAAAGCTCTTTTTTATTAAGCAACTTTTATTTTAAGGAATAAATATTCCAGTCATGTGATTTGTTTTCTCTGTAATCCTGTTTCATGATAGTTGCTGAAGACTGCTTCAAATATTTTGCCAGTTCAGATTTGTTTCTCAAACAAGCAGGAGATAACTAACATATAACATATGTTAGTTATAACATATAATATAACTAACCCTGAATCAACCACCTAATTTTGGAAAGTAAAATGTTTCCAAGTTACAAAGATTAGCCAGCAAATGAATATTAACTTTTGTTTCCTTGTGACATAAATAACAGGCAGAACAACTTTGCTCCAAGCAGTTTATTTTATTTTTTTATTTATTTTTTTTTTAAAGGCACACAAGGTAAGTTTGTTTCTTAGCAGTTAACTCAAAGGCTTGAATCAGTAAAGTTAGTATCTGCAAAGGAATGTCAATAAACTGCAACTTGTTAAAACATTCTGAATTGGGATAATCACAATGTTTAATGGCATATTAGTACATAAAGTACTTCGTTATTCATTACAGTTAACTCTGAGTTGCTGCTCTGTTGATAGTTACACCTGTGCATTCTCACTGACGTCAGTTGGGTTTATATGGAAGTTAAGCAAGACCAGTAACCGGCACTAAACATAAAATGTTCTGTTTGTAAAGAAAACAATGTGTGCAGAAAGGAATGAGTATCAAGAGGGTTTGAAAAGTTTTGGCATATTATTAAGAGGAAATATTTAACAGGATGGTTAAACTTTAAACTAAAAATATTTTCCCATTGCCTTTATTAAAAGTATCTAGATTTGAAATGAGAAAAGACACCTATAGACCAACTGTAGTCACCATGACAACAACTTAAATTCACAAAACATAACAATATTACTTGGCAGCATAGTTAGCTTACAAGCTAGTACATCAAATCAGCAGAACATAAGCTAACCCAGTTCACCTAAAATCATGTATTTTTATTCTATCTTAATACATGAGCAAGCTATAGCACACAACAAATACAAACTCAGGCTCTGCTCTATGTATTGAATATTTTTTGTGACTTTTGTTTGAATAACCAGAACTTTTTTTTAAAAGACAGGTCTTTTTTGGGGGGGGCAGCTGCAAGTTTTGCTAATAATTGTGAAAACAGAGACAGATAACTTTCTTGCCTGTGCAGCTGGCAGTTGTATATATTTCTTTGGAGGATTATGGAAACCAGAGATGGCAATGACCTACTAGTATCAAGTCATGCAGCCATATCATTTGCCAATGCAAAAATATTCCCCAAACTACACTGAGTGTTATTGTCTAGTCTAGTTTTAAAAGATTAAAGCTATGTAAATTCCATTGTTTCCCTTGGGAGCCCAGTTTGTTTCGCTGCCAGGAAGCTTTCCTGATATTCAGCCTCAATTTTTCCATGTTTAATTTCAGACTATTAATATGAGAGTCTTATACTGAATAACTATTTTACTTTTTGTCTATGATCTCAAAATATTTGTAGATGCTGTCAGTCTAGTCATATGTGAACTGATCTGTACTTTATATTAAACTTTCCTCTCTGAGTCTTTCAAGCTCCAGTTAATGAGATATTTCTATTTTATAGAATCATAGAACAGTTAGGGTTTGAAAGGACCTTAAGATCATCTAGTTTCAACCCCCCTGCCATAAGCAGGGACACCTCACACTAAACCATGCCACCCAAGGCTTCGTCCAACCTGGCCTTGAACA
>JBCJKH010066807.1:0-12109 GCA_039877255.1 Loriculus beryllinus | reverse complement strand
GAAGATAAGAGAATGAGCTAGGACCTCTGTATGACTGCAGAAAGAAAAGACAGAGTTTGTGCAAGTTACATTTCTTCTCTGGGATGAAAGAGTGAGTGAGAATGAGCCAAAAAAGGAATGGACTGAAGAACTGGTTACATATAAACAGGTCTGAGTACTATACTGATGTGACTATCATATTTCAAATGGAGTGATCCAGAAGTGGATTAACGTGTCTGCAATATCAGATGAGAGTCTGTTCTGATTGTTTGATAATATAGAATACATGGAAGTTAATACAATATTTTTCTGATCCATAATAGGTAGACAAGTGCTGGAGTAACAGATAGTTCATGTATGGGAGCAATGGATATTTCTCAGAACAGAGAAGTACTGTATGGATTCATAGATAGGATAAATTACAAATAGCTATAACCAATGATGTGATTTTCCATGTGCATACATGTTTCACAGTTCAGTCTTCTCAGTCTAAGCTAATTGCTCATCTTAAAACCTCACGTGCCAAGCATCTGAGTTAACTCCAGGAAAGACATGCCATGACTGTGTGCCCACTTCAGACATGAAAGACCACAGGGAGGCACTGCAGAAATGAGATATGAGTATTTTTGCCTAAATAATAAGTGTCTCTTTCTTTGCCCCCCTCCCAGCATTCACTGCTCTGAAACTCACTGGGCACCTTGACAAAATTTGACTCAAACAATATTTTCTAACTAACTGGTCAGTGTGTCCTTAAGCAAACCTTAAGCCCACTGCAGGATTAGTCAAGAGAGGCAATAGAGGATCCTGACATCTCCTACAGACGCAATGCCCAGAATAAACAAACAAAGATTAATTAGAAAGAAAAAAAAGATATCTGGAACTTCTTCTTGAAAGTGTTTCCCACAACTGGACTTTGGCATGTGAGAAGGACAGGCTATCAGCACCATAGGCCACTGTAGATGAAACTATTACTTTACTGGCTAATTCAAGTGTCTTTAACATTATCCCTGCTTCTGGAGACATCTAACATCAGGACAGGTATTTGAACATTTGTGCTAAATATTTGTCAACAAGGCCAGCATCTGTGAATAGTTTTCTTATATGAATATGTCTGTGTTTTTCATTTCAGTGATATCTTCCAAGGAGTGTCATAATTCACTATAATAGTGTGGAAATATTTTGTTACTTTCTTCCACCTTGACTCTTTGACATCAGGCTTTTATGTTTGTGAGGTGCCTTCTACTCTGTTTTTTAGTTTGGATTCTGAAGCCTAAAGTACTATTAATGAACATCTTATCTGACTTATCATTTAGACAATGAAAATACCAGCTCCTTTTTGGTGTGACTAAAGAGAAAAGAGCAATAATTCAAATAACTAGGATTAAGCACCCAATAGTCATGACAATGGAATACAGAAAATTCCTTTGGAATCTGCTTTAGGGGTAACATTTTTCATTAAAAACACTAAATCTGGCATCCTTGCCCAGATAAAGGTATTTCTCATCTGGCAAGAAGCATCAGTGTTCTCTCTGGCTGTGTATGTGCAAGCGAGACTTAAGGAGCAGAGAGGAACATCAGGTACACTAAGATGAACCCTGTGACCACACAGATGTCCTGTATGCTTGCAGCCTGTCTGTGTGTTCCTGTGATGCTTTACTTAATTGGGAATCAACACCCTATGAAGCTGTATTTGGCTCATTTGGGATGCAGAATTACATGTATTTCAAAAGTGGTCTCAGAGTGTGCTGCGGCTACACTTTTAGGTTTGATGACTTAGGTAATCTGATCTTGGTAAATTAGATGTGCTTTTAATAATACTGTAGGAACATGCACATTAAAGCTTCTCATGGAGTACAACTGCTTCTCAATCTTGACTTAAAGCTGTTCAATGTGACATTAAACCTAAGCTGTATTAAATAACTTTTTTGTCTCTTGACCTGAACATAACAGTGCTTCAGATAACTATATATAGTCTGTGGAAAATATTCATTGCCTATAACTAACATTATTTACAAAATGCTCTAAATAGGGCTATTTTTCCATTGCCAAATATAGACTCTTTAATTGAGTTGGAAAGCCAAAAGCCCTACAGAACTTCCCTTATCATCTCTGAAGCTTAGATATCAGAAGAGACGAACTATTATGGCAATACTTTGTACTCTTTTCTTGGCTTGCAACTTGACCCATACTTCACTGAAGCCAAGGAGAGTCTTTCCCTTGATTTCCATGTTACCTGGAACTGTCCCAGTGATCCAAGACATGCATACTTGGTTGTTTCTTTTCGGACTTAAATATTTATATTTACTACCAAGAGACAGAACCTACAGAATACTAAGCAGAGCACTGAAAATTCTTTACAGAATATCTTCACCTTAAGAGTAAAGCATGTATAGGTGCTTATGACCTCTGTTGTTTAAGGGATAGTTTTGGCAGTTCTGTGCACGGTAAGAAGGAGCTGAACGCTCGCACTCTGTGCTGAATAAAGAAATCTGACCACAACAGTGTTACAGGGGAGTCATTCCAATTATGCTGGAATATCTACCAAATCAGTGTCATGGCTCTGAAACAGAGATATTTGAACTCAATAATTATGTATGATTACTGTCATGATTGTTTTATAATTCCCCTGGGAAATAAGGAAAGAGAATCAAACTGAAGTGCTGAAAGTTAGAATATGCAAAGTGGGAACACATCTTCTGTTCTGATAATTGTGTACATGCTGAGAAGACAGAGACATGGTCTTCTGAGGTGTAGCAAGGGGATCAGTCCTTAATTTCTGACCTAGCTCCCTGCCCTGTTTGGCCAGGATATGACTGTCTCTTTCCTATAAAATGCTAGGCATGCCTAAAGTTAAATAAATAAATAAATAAATAAATGCAATCCGCGTGAATTCCCAGCCCACCTGCAATAAATAATAAGCTTCTACAGATTTCCATCTTAAAAGACATCATAAATCATATCTCATATTTGAAAATTTTTCTTAGTATAGAGCTAGGTAATGCTAAGATAAAAAAGGGGAAATAAAATACATACAAAATATTAACTTGAAAGGAAAATTCATTTTACACTTCTCCATTTCAGATAAAGGTATGTGAAAGTAAGAAAATTCTTAGTTATTGCCCACCCATTCTGAAAAGGCTTCTTCTACTCATTAGGTTATTGTAGAATTCCTCACAACTTAAAAAAAATTGTTTATTATTTCATTTGTGCTCATCAACACATGAAGCGCTTCTGTAGAATTTGCAACTCAAATAGCAAAATGAGGAATCTAATCCTACAAAGTCTCCAGATATCATTTTAAACCTGCAAACAGTGTCACCATATACTGGTTTTACACTGTGTAGAGCTGAACACATGTGTAAGTCTTCATATAAGTGGATCCTGAGCATTTTGGCACAGATGATTCCTTTTTTCTCCACTTACATTCTTGAAGTTATACACCAACGCTGAATTCTATAGAATACATGACCCTGACCCCATGTCCATTTAGGTAATAATAAAGACATTCTAGCAATTTGTTTATTTTTTCAATCTCAAGTGTGTTTCATAATTTATATATAACATATAAAACGCTTGAGTCACTCTGAGAATGGAATGTTTTGTCAACTAAGACCTGACAGCAGAGAAGCTAGTGCCAAGCTGGCAACCAGCATCCAGGCCTCAGCTGGACTTGAATTTTTCTGATTGCCTGTACTGCTGGTAGCTGACAAACAAGGACATAACTAGCAGTGTATAAGCTGCATGCCATTCATTAATTTCCTCTCATGAGCCAGTGTGTCCCCAGAGACTCTCCTCTTCAATGAGATCATTGCCCTGTAAGGAATGGATTTAAAATGCAATGATCTCGGAACTTTGAAGAAAAGTTCTCTCTTGTGGAATGCTACAGACCAATGTTTCTTGTCTCTCAGCCTCTTCACTCCTCCCATCAAACATAAGATACAGAATGCAAGTGGATAAACTTTTTGCAAACTTGCAGGCAACTGCTGTTTTCCACTAGGTGCTTTCTCCCAGGAATGCGCACAGGAGAAAAAATGTAGAGTGGTAGACCTGCACTCTGATTTCATAGATATGGGGGTGGGGGGGGAGGGAGGGAGAGAGAGCTGAGATCAGCCTTGCAGATCTAAGAGCAGGATTTGCCCTTTGGTCTTTGCATCTTGGCTGAGTTCTTGCTAAACCACTTGGCCAGTATATAAGAACCTAATCCATGACGTCCTGCCATGCAGCAGGCAGCCTGAAGTTTCTTCTCCACAGAGCTTTGAATTACTAAGTTTGTTAGAACAAGTGGCTAAGTCAGAATGGACGCTGCCTTATCTAACTGATTGCATTTGGAATGGCTTCATGCTTCACAGTGCTTTACAGATGCGTTTTTAGAGACTTTAAGCAAAAGACAGCTACCAGAGGGTAAGCTGTTTCTGAAGACATTTGGCTCTTGCAGCTAATTCGTATGCCAAAGAAAACTCTGTGTTCCAATGCTGTGAGAACCACTGGAAACATTTCTCCTGCTGTTGTCTGCTCCATTTTGCTTTCTCAAGAAAGTGCCTATTGTCTTTACTAGACAAGAAATCTCAATCTCTTCTATAGCCTCTCTTTTTTCCTCCATCAGGGCTGCTTTTTTTGCTCCCTCCTTTTTCCTTTTGCAAATATAACAGGTTTCTGCTGTAAACTACTTTATCTGTTTCCTTATCAAGTTGCTTTTCAGCCAACAGTCTTTCAGAAACTTTTTTTACTTCTGAAAATAATGTGAAGAGGTAACTTCACATAATCTAAAATAACCACCAGAAAATTCTGCACTAAATAGCATTTCCATTTTCTGTAGAGCATTGCCTAGCATAACCCTGGCTGCAGGAAGTTGCACACCAGGAGTCAGTATATATGTGTGGTGTAAGCATCTAATGTGGGATATGTTAGCATTTGATACTGCAAAAGATGAATGTTCAAGCTTCAGTACACCAAAAAGAGTTATATGCTTACTTAACCAAATTCTTATGTCTACATATATTCAAGGGAGCACAAATCCAGCTTTTAAACAATTAAACCAAACCTTGTAGAAAGCTATAAAGTGACCTGTATGTATCAAAGCATAGTTGTATTATGGAATAGTTTATTCTGCCTTCACATCTAGAGGGACACACACTCTGTGTTGCTTCATGTTAAAGCAATGAAGAAAAAATATTTTAAATCTTTTTCTCTCCAGATAATAAATCTTTTGGTAACTAATTTTTTAGGAGTATGTCTCTGGAAAGTTCAGCCTGGCTCAGAAAGCAAAAGGGTTCAAACTCGCTGAAGTTCCTTAGCCCTGTTTATCTACTACCTCACCCAGAGATATTTAAAATAATCACTGGAACATTTCCTGTCTAATTTTCTTATCCCTGTATGGTAAATTCTTCCCACCTGTGTTAATGCCTTACAAGGAACCTTTGTTTTAATGGCATGGTATAAAGAAGTCCCCTTAAGAGATTGCCTTTGAATTTCTATTATTAAGCAGTCTTGAGGCGATAAACCTAACCCCATTAACTGATTGCTGAATACATTAAGTCTTACCCTATTAGTAATGTTTGAACTGTGTAAATTGCCATGTGTTCAATGTCTGTCACCCCACCCCACTCTCTTCAGAGTTGTTCCTGGGAGTAGGATTCAGCCCACAGATCCCTTTTAATCTTACTCCACCACACATTGCCTTCAGAGTTACTTCAGAATGAACAAAGTAAGGAAAAGCAGATTCAGGCTCAGATATTCATTAAGAATCCAATTTTAAATTACATGTGGCAACATTTCGTGACATGGTAATAATATGTAATCAATCATGACACACTCTAAAAAAGCTGCAACCCATACAACTATACAAAATGTGAAGTGGGAACTACTGGCACTAAGCATAGGAAACTGGAGTGTAGTAATCAGCCTCACTGAGATGTCTGTGAAATAATACAAACTAGTGGTGTAAGTAAGAGCAGAATGGGTCTGAAAACATTTCAGGGTATTTCAGTCAGTGGGAAAAAACTCACCACTTTTCCTGAGACATACTGTAGCAAACGAAACTTGCAAAGCAATTCCTCTGGTGCTAAGATGTTTGAGAAAGTCATAGCCTCTTATGTCTGGAGACAATCAAAGATGAGTAGTTTATAGGTTCTGTGCAAGTCAGAGTTATTGCATATACAGAATTTTATTTGGTGATATAAATTTAATGAAGTTTTACAAAGTAAAATATCTCCAATAGGCTCTAATGTCGATTTCAGATTTGTGGAAACCTGAGAAGAGTATAGAGGAAAATCAGTGATGGGAGGAAAGTTACGGCATTGGGGAAATTGCTATTATTAGTTTCTAATCATAGGGAAAAAATGCACACCAAAAATAGATAGTGTTTCAGTTCTGTCAATTTTTAACTATTTACATTATTTAATCAAATAATTTAAGCAAATCCCATCAACAACCCTGTGGCCGTAATGCAACAGTCACTTCAGACCAAGTCTCAGTCAAAATTTGTTGCCTATTCATATTATGTAACAGCAGAAATACACCACTAACTGTCCTGAAATAATTATTCCATCCAGCATGCTTGAAGGGAAACCTCAAATATGTTGTTTAATATGTCTTTGCAGTACACAAAGGGCTGGACACACTGTACGGCTCCAACTGTCCTATGTAGCCATGCTGTGATTGGGCAGCAAGGGTAACAGGGAGCCCTCTTTTGAAATCTTCTGATACTGCTTCAGTGTCTTTTGCTTTAAAGTCTTCTTCCAAGCTAGGTAATTGTAAGAATAAGTGCTAACACTTGAAATGCTTATCAGTCATGAAAGTCACGGGATGTGGCAGATACAGGAAATTGAAGCAGAGCACAGGTATGCATAAGATCGCTTTTCCAATGCTAAGCTTACAAAGATACCTGTGCCCTATCATTGGGGTGTTTCTACTTTCCCTTCAAAAATATTGATGCATATTGGCTGTATCTCTGTGATTTGGATATAGAGAAGAGTTGTAAATCAGAAACTGAGGTTATTTTCACTTACTTTGACCAGTCCAAAATGCTTTGAATTGGACAGGGCCTGTTATGAGTATCACATTGAATACAATAGAAATATTGAACTGAATACATAAACAATGTTTGTTGCATCAATTTTTAGACCAATTTTTATTTTCATTTTTTCTTGGGCTCCTAGAATATATCTTAACACTGCTAAGTGATCAGAGTATCTCACCAGTGAGAGAAGTGACCATGACTGTACCACATCCCTTTTGTGATGAAGCTGTAACAAGCACTCCGCTAGGGCATCTCCTTCCTGAGTAACTTTTTGTATCAGTAAACACAGTCCTGCAGACTTTTATACACATGCTTAATTGTTTGTACAGGAATACACAGACTGAAGTCAACAGGAGGACTCATATGCTTAGAGTTAAGGACATGCTTAAATATTTCCGGGACTGGGGCCTGCCTTCTCCCAGTGGAGAATTATGCTCTTACACAGGCTTTTCCCCCAGTGTGCTTGTATAAATCTGGCCCTTTAAGTTTTACAGAGCCGAACTTCTCCAGTCTTACTGTAGCAATTTTGCAACTGCTGACTGCTGGGTGCCTGTTCTGCCTCCTGTCTGGTTAGTACCTGTTGTGCTTTTCCACAGCAATTTCCTTCTTATCCCTGCATCTCATTGAAAAAGGTTCATCCAGTGGTAAGTCTGACTTTTCTTTTGAGTTTGATTATGGTGAAAATGCTGCAGCACATCATTTGCTAGTATTAAAAGAATGTCCATTGCCTTGAAAAATTGTCTCTATTCTTTAGCCAGTACTGCAGAGCGGGGTCTGTTCCAGCAAGCAGCGCTTTGCCAGATTACATTGATTGAACAATCTTCCATAGGCTCTTTCCTTTGCAATTTTAAGGGATGTTTTTGTTTTTCTCTCTAGCTCAGGCAGCTCAGTGCTTCACTGTAAATACTTAAAACAGGTGCAAGATAGGTACCCTTTTTATTGTATAAGTAAACTTCATTTTGCTGTATTCTTGGATTTGAAAATAAAAGGCAGAGGTAACAGCTGAAGTTGATAAGAGGCACAATAACTAAAAGATAAGCTACATCTCAAACAGATGTCAATGGATGCCATTCTCAGATGTCTATCATACATTGATTCACCAGAGAGCATCAGTAAATGTTTCCACACTTGATATATATCATATTGGCTAAAAATCTGGATGACAGTGAATGCTTTAGAGCTAGTTCCAGAAAAGTAATATGGAATAACACCGAGATAACAAGGACACTAGAATAATAATGATATTGGAATAACTTTGGAATAAGAAAGAATAATATTTGCAAAGCTAAGGAACTAAATTTGGAAACCTAATTTCCATCACAAATCAAAAGTTTGAATAGAAAAACTGACAGGCTTATCTACAAATTAATGTCTGATGAAGCAGCAAAGGTTCTACATAATTTTCTTGTATGAATGTGGTTAGTCTGCAGGAAATTCATCAGTAAGCTCAGCAAACTGCCATTCTCTTCTGGCATGCCAACACCTTATCCCAGTGTGAGTATGTGAGTAGTTACTACGTCATAAAGCAGTCAGTCTTTATGCTGCACGATGATAGTCCTTTTCTTCTCTGTGACTCTTTCAAGCTTTGCACAGGATTTTGGAAATGCTAATAAGACTGTAAGATAAAGAACTGTAGAAGTTGTCATTGTTTTGCATTTGTCATGTATTGCAGCTTGAAATGAAATTTTAAGAGCTGTAATAGTGGGGAACACTGGGCTGGCAGGAAGAAGAGTGCAGAGAGGCAGATACTATTAGTGACTGTGTCCTGTGCTGTTACATTCTTGTGATGGTTGGGAAGCGTAAAGAGTTTTTTCCATTCCTAAGCTTGAGGTCTCCTGCATCTTCTGACCTGTGGTTCTTCTGTGGTGCTCTGAGTGTTACCAATGCTCACACTCTAGCAGAGGTGCCACTGACAGATGAATGATTAACTCCTTGAAACATCCATAGCAACATCTTGCCTGCATTGCATCAGTTGCACTTCTGAGCTGAAGTGCAGAAGTTCTGTGTAGTTAGTCTGAATCATGGTATGTTTGAAGTCTACGCTCTGCACTGAGTCAGCCACTACAGTCATAGCAATCCTAAGCTCCAGGGCCAGGTGTTGTCCTCATAGCAATTGAAGTGGTCAGGCTGAATG
Organism: Loriculus beryllinus; assembly: GCA_039877255.1. Classification (NCBI taxonomy): domain Eukaryota; kingdom Metazoa; phylum Chordata; class Aves; order Psittaciformes; family Psittacidae; genus Loriculus; species Loriculus beryllinus. Next base: position 2,978 of record JBCJKH010066807.1, on the reverse strand, counting down.
CTGGGGCAGAACTGGAGTGTTCGAGGTTCAAAATGCCCATGGGTTTAGACTACTTCAAACACCGTCATCAATGGAAGCTGTTTTCTCAGCATCCTGCTTTTGGTGCAGGTGCCATAGAAAGATTTTTCCATGGACTTGCAGCCCAAATGTTGCCTTTACAGGCAGTAGAAAGCATTATCTGGTACAGAAGAGATGCCTGTTTCCAAGTGCATGCAAATGTGTTTTGATGTTCTGCCTTCCTACTCCTTGGCTTGTGTTATGGGAACAACATCAATATAGTGAGAAATTCTTTTAAAACGTCTAATATTTCATTGTTACTTTGAAGACTGCTACACTGGCCTGTGAGACAGAGCTGTGTTGCCATCTCAGAGGAATGCAACCATGCCTTTCTCCACATGAAGCTGCCCTGGCTGAGGGCCTGGCACAGCGTATTTCTGATAAAGCAGACGGTGTCTTTCCATCCAACCACCTTTCATTCAACCACTGAAGAAAAGTTTGTTCTGCCTTGCTGTACAGCTGTTATTTTACAGTTCTGTGTTCCCAGATGAAGGAATCAGTTATATTTTTAACTCGCAAAATGTCTTTCCCATTAGTGCTTTCCTATTTGATCTGCGTGGGTGGCCTTCAGCTTCTTGGCCTCAACTATTCCTTAACCTTAGTCAATCTTCTTGCTAGTTTATCGTGTTCCCTGCCCAGACCAGAAATGGTTGATTGTCTTGTACCCAATTCATCATCTATATTGTAAACTGCACATTTTTATCTGAGTATACTGGCATTTTATCCCCACTGCCAAATATCCAAAGAAGTTGCCTCTTTCTCCTTTGCTCTCTCCTGCCCTCCCTGTCTTTTTCCTCTCTTTGAAGCTGTTTGCCCTGGGATTTCCGTCTCCTACTTGCACTGTCACATGACCACTTTCATTGTCAGTCGGGGTTGACAGCTTTATCTTCATTTTCAGAGCTCACACTTGTCCTGAAAACACCTTGGACTTCCTTTTCACAAAACATCTCAAGTCAAATGCTGGTCTTGTGCTTCTCAGTCCATGACACTTTCCTTTATTTATCTGGGATTTGTGGGCAAAACATACTAGGGACAAGGCTTCCAGCCCATGGGAGGTTTCTGGAACTGCAGAGCACAGTATGTCTGTAAAAAAAAAAACCCAACAAAACAATCACAGACACCTCATAGTCAGTCTAGCACCAAGGGTAAAAGGGAATCAATAAGTATATAAATGTATATTTACTTGCAGTGAACTCTTATATCTTTCATTATTTTAAGGGAAAACTAGTTTCTCTATAGACTATACTCATGTTTTCTGAACACTTGACTCTCACGGTACCGATCCCATTTCTCCTCATACATGGGTCCTAGCTGTTGTTAATCTGGTGTTGAACATCGGGCTGGAAGGCAAATTAAGTGGTATGCAAATGAGGTTGTGATACTGACAAAAAAAGTAATATAATCTATTTTTGTCCCTTTTTTAAAGCCTTTGATGAAATCCATCGCTCCCTAAGACAGGGATGCCCAGCCTGCAGCATACAAGCTGTTTCCAGCTGGCTGAATAGTTCATCTCACAGTCTGGTTTTGTGCACTTTTCTCTGGAGTCCCTCATATATAGGTGACAGACTAATATATTAAGCTGGGTAACGAATTAGGAAGAAGAGAAACAGAAATCTGGTTTACCCTAAGTAACACCAATAACTTTCATTTAGAACTGGTCGTCTTTTTTTGGGGATTCAGCTGTTTCTTGTAAACTTTCTTTTTAACTATATGGCATATAATCTCATAGACTTCCCTGTATTAGTTGTAACAGTTGCCCAGCCTCTCCAAGGCAAACAGGAAACACAGACACTTCCATCCAGAACCAGAAACTAACTGTAAAGGCAAGACAGATATGAAAGCAAGAGTTATTACTAACAACAGTTTACCAGCTTCAGTGACAGTTATTAGTCCTTTTCTTTTAACACCTCTGGATCTCCACAGTGAAAGATGCTTGTCTATCCTGACAGCAAGGATGACATTAAACAGCATTTAAGTCAAAAGTGTAGGAAGAAGCTACACACGCAGATGCAGAAAGGAAACAGGCCAAGTACTTCCATTATCACACCCACAGTTAAAGCATCTAGAGTACCAGTCAGATCACATGAGAGAGAAGAGAGTGTTTGTTCATCCATTTCTCCCAGTGTCTAATCTCCTCTGCTGATAAGAACCATGAATCTCCCAGGATCTCTCATGATGGTCCTAAACAAATTCTGGTTTCAATGTTTGAAAAGTCTCCTTGTCTATTTCCTCCATCTGCTGCCAATGAAGTAGCATCTGTGCTGGATTATTTTGCACTGGATAGGGAAGAGATCTCCAAAGTGCCCCATTAACTAATACTTGCCCTTCTGCTTCTAAAGAGCAGTGTTTCTTCTAAAGAGCAATGTTTCTCTTCCAGCAGCCATCAAGAACCATGGCTATACAAGAACTGGGCACAGAAGTCTGCACTGATCATCTGCATGGCACTTGCTGCCAGCTAGACAGGAGACTGGCATCAGCTATCTTTAATGCAAATGGTGACACACCACTGCTTGTTTCCGTGATGTGACTGCCAGGGTTTCCCTGGTGGTGATAGCAGTGGACCTAGATTTAAGCACCTCTGTATTTACTTTATCACTCTGGTAAAAATTCTCACATATGTGTGAAACTAGAAGAAAGGGGAAAGGGCACTCAAGTTGCTCAACTGGCACCTTACTTTGTCAGGCCACTTTAGACCTGACTCACTTCCCTGTAGGTGGGATGCATATGCTTGGCTCCACAGTGCCTAATTAGGCACCTTGCAACTTGCTCATGAATGTGAACTGGGGTGGCTAAACTGGTGATCTGGGTCTCACTTACTTCCACCTAAGTTATAGGAAGAATCACTTCTTAAGAGAGTGAGCAATAATTTCTTTGGACTCTGAATTTAAAGCAATACTGAGCCCAGCTACTAACAGAAATGG
>JBCJKH010066805.1:640-10994 GCA_039877255.1 Loriculus beryllinus | reverse complement strand
CTCGGGTTGGGCTGGGTGTAGGTAGGTGGGTGGTGAGCAGTTGTATTCTCTTCTCCTGTTATTTCCCTTATCATTATTATTATTAGTGGCAGCAGTAGGGGTTTGTGTTATACCTTAGCTACTGGACTGTTCTTATCTCAACCCATGGGAGTTACATTCTTTCAATTTTCCTCCCCATCCCTCTGGGAGCAGGCGTGAGCAAGGGGGAGAGTGAGAAAGTGGCTTCAAGGATCTAGGTTGCCGGCTGGATTCAAACGACAACAATTTGCGTTATATAGTGATATCACACTGTTTGGGGCAAAAGAAAACTACCACAAGGTGATATGGTATGACATGCTATTTAAGTGCTATTGCACAACGAAAGGACAAGCTCAGCTCCGTTAGTAGTGTATGGTTGTGAATACCTATAATGGTATTATAATTAAGACTAAAGTACATCCCTGTACACCACAGAAAGGAGTTGAAATCACAACATTTTTGTCCTGCAGATGGATGTGCAGGATCTGTAGGGTTTCAGAGTATGCCATGGGGATAGAAGTTCAAATCATTATGTCCATTCTTTCTAACAAATGCCCTGATCACTGCCTTGAGAAATCATTTTCACCTTCTGTCTGTCTGGCTTAGTAAAAACTGCATGAAAGATAAACAGCTTAGAAAAAAGACAGAGAATTTCTACAAAACAACAACAAAAAAGAATTCTACACAAGGCAAGTTCTCCAAGTTCTACTTTGTTAGATAAAAGTAGGGGAGTGCATTGAAAAAATACGGAAGCATTATCACCATCTCAGACTATGTTTGCAGGGAATTTGGTGTTTTCTTTTGGCAGCCAGCACTAGTAAAGCTTAGATTGTAAATCCTGCTAGGATTTAACTCCAAATTAATCACCTTAGCTCATGACATTATCGGAATGCAGGCTGTTCTGTATCTCCTACGCTGCAGACATTTAGAGCCTGCTGTAAAGACCTTCATATATCTTCACATTTACGTACAATACGAGGAAAGCTATCATTAAAAGACCTTAATGCTGGCGTTTGGTTCCTGTCTTCCTTTGCAGATCTGGGTGTTTAGTTTTTCTGCAATTTAAAGGCATAATGTGAAATTAATGAAAAAGGGCTGAAGATTATAATAAACTTCTTCATTTCTTATTATTTAAAATGTACCAGTTCATTCTAATTAGTTTTTATGTATGGAAATGTGAGAAATCATCCATTTACATGATCTATATTGAATATTTCCCTACCAAATTTAATAACCTTTGCATGCATTTTTTCTAACCATTGATTTTGAAGAAGTAGTCATAAACCTGTACATTAAGCAATGCCAAATTCTGTGCAAAGTATAGATATTTTAGGAAACTCAGTGCAAGAGCAACAACTCAAAAAGAAAATACTTTCAAAAGAAACAACAAACCTTGAACAACACCATTTTGGGGTTCCTGTTTGGTAATAGATGACGTCTAACCCTAGTAGTTATACATAGTAGCAATCAAATCAAAGTAACAGAGTCTTGCTCTCTCTTGGGGCTCAGCCAAACTGAATGTTGGAAGTGAGAAAATTAAATAGAAGTAGAGTTGTTCACATATTTTTCTGGATGTGTGAAGTCTGCTGTTTAAGTAGCTTTCATGGTTACTGCTTTTATGATGAGATATATGTAAGTATACTGCTGTGAGTTTTAACAGTATTAGATTTATTTGGTATGGTTATTTCTTTGCTGTGTTCACTGCAAAGAAATCCATTTTAGGGATGTTATAGTATTTACTGGGTGTGAATGGTATTTTCTACAAACAATACTTTTTGCTGGTTCAGCTCCCTAATTTGAAACCAGGAATACCTTACCTGCTTATGTATTAATTTATTTTAGTTATAAACATACCTGAATTTCTTTCACCAATTTCCTGTCTGTACATATATATGCACATGAAACAGTACAGTAATGTCTGGTAGCAATTGAAAATGCTTTTTAGACCACAATGATTACAAAAAAATTAAAAAGTTACAATATTTTGTAAATACAAAGGTATTTACAGTTACAAAGATTTCTTGTACAGCTGCAGTTCAGGTGCCATGTGGAATATTTTAACCTTAGGAAAAAATACTTCTGATAATATAACAAGTTACTGTTTGCATAATCATTGTCTAATATCATCAATATAAATTCTTACTTGATTCTAAACGATGTATCAGAGTAGTGCCAAAACACAGGAAGGGAGATTTACTGACTTTAACTTGAGTGGCATATTAAAAAAAATTGGAAGTGAAGAGTCACAAGCAGTGTGAATGTACATACTGCTTTGAGATTGGCTTATTGCAGTTATTCATTAGCACACCACAAAACCAGGCTCTGAACCAGACTATAAGGCCTCAAACTGTGGGTTTCGGCCTCAGTCAAGTAATTCCACTGCAAACTTAGGAATCTTTCATGTTAATGACAATGTCTATTTTTGCTGCTTCAGTTTCTGCTGTGCTAGCTGGCTACTGGAGGACTGATTGTCTGAGGACCCTGGAGACATCTGGAGAGCAGGACAGACTGTTGGACAGAAACAAAAAAGAGGTACTGTCACTGTTGTGGGGAGAGTCATCACAGGCTGTTTCTCCTGCATGAACTCCTCTATCATGGTTGAACGTAATGTGAAGAGATATAAACGGAAGAGTTCTTTCAGTTCCTGAGACTGTACTGCACAAGAGACAAGCTCTGTGTAGCGGGTCCTGTGTCCCAGTAGGAAGAGTAAAATACATGCATTTAATTTGGACTACTTTGTTTTCTTTGTTGTTGCCTTTCAGTTGTATTTTCTACTGAAGAAAGGAAAGTGAATATATAAAAATAAACACCTTTATACTTTGACTTTTCAATCTAGGGTCATATATATACCACATTTTAGCTTATTTTCTTCATTTATGTAGTGGGATTAGAGCCAGATATTTTCTGTCAAAGAAACTAAATTTCTTGCAGAGACCTGCAAGACCTTCCTTGATAACTTCCTGACTTTGTGTCTCATGCATTCTGATGCAGATAACTCATACGGGCAGGACCAGCCTCCCACCTCATGCATCTCTTTTCAGAACCATTTCCATCTTCCTCAGGAATACTCTTCCTAGAGCACCTCAAGATTCCCAGCAATCTAACACATCTGCAATCCAACTTCCTCTGTAATTTTAGCAAGAGATGAATTTATTTTCAAAAAGGTCTTTTTATCTTTTTTCTTCTTCCCATTGTGATTCTCTGATCTGATCTATGTACAGCTGTCAGAAGCTGTTCACAGAATTCAAAATTAAAAATATTAACCAAAACCCAACACCCAAATGCTAACTTTAAAAATACACTACTTATCACAAATCTGTGATCCTGTACTTTATTTCAGGAGCCTCATTCTGTTCAAATTCACCTGTCCTTGTGTTCAAGCAAGCAATGACAGAAATGAATGGAAGACTAAATCCAGGTCAGTCATTCCAGGTACACTGATGAAATTGATACATTAGTTATAGAATCATAGAATCACAGAATAGTTATGGTTGGAAAGGACCTTAAGATCATCTCCTTCCAACCCCCCTGCCATAGGCAGGGGCACCTCACACTAAACCATGTCACCCAAGGATCTGTCCAACCTGGCCTTGAACACTGCCAGGAATGGAGCATTCACAACTGCTATGAAGTCTCCACACAGGCACTTGAAAAAAATCATACATATTCATTTAACCATTATCTTCTCTGAAAAAGAATTATCATCTAATGTCATTTTAGACATTTCATGACATCAAAGATGTCTCCATAATGTTGCCAGACATAACACAGGATCTAAGAGAGATTTCCACCTTCTCAGCTGGCAGCTGGATGCCAGCAGCAGCAGAAATAGCATTAGATACCTGTGTTCACATGCTTGAACTGCTCGCTAAATATGCCACAGTGGAGCAGATATCCACACGACAACTCATGGAGGACCCAGTGCTGGAGCAGGTAAATACACCCTGAAGGACCAGCAGACAGTGGAGACCCCACCCCAGAGCAGTCTTGTCCTGGCAGGAGCTGTTGCCCTTTGGAGAGCACCCAAGCTGGCGCAGTTACAAAAGGACTGCAGCCCATGGAAAACAGCCATTCTGGAGCAGGGTGTGAGGAGGAGCACTGGAATCAGAGGATAAAGTCGAAAGACTATTAATAGTGATCCTCAACAGAAACTCAGATTTCCTAGTGCCACATTTGTCTGAGCCAACTTTCTATAGCTATTCTCATTCATAAAAAAACTGCTAAGATTTTTGTGGAGGGAAAAAGAAAAGTGATTTGCCCCATTTAATACTAAGAATTCTAATAAGTACTGAAAAAAATAAGGTATGACAATGTTGCACAAAGATGTGTTTACAAGCCTAGCACTCGATCTAATTCTTCCCCCTCCTCACCCTCTCCTCTAACCCTTGCTGACAGCTAAAATAATTTGGAAAGTTTTTGACATGTCAGAGATTCCCATTAATCTGCAAACATGCCTTCTTTGTTCTACTTTACCAAGAATTAATAGTCTTTTCAGCTTCACACGCTACAGAAGAGAATAAACAAGTACAGGCTATGCTAGGTACCTACAACACTGTGGCTAATGCAGCACAGAGTTACATATAAGGTAAATTAGTCTACATGTGGCTCTTAATCAGATAGATTCCTGATAAAATAAATTACCCTAGCCAGACCTTCAGGCCATTTGACTGGACTATACCCAGTAACTGATTTAACTTCTTCAGATCTTGTTTCCCTGTACTGTGTTGTGCAGCTCTATTTCTGTGTATGCTACAGGGTAAAGATGTCCTTTAAAGAAAGAAATCTGAGAAACTGTTTGGGTAAAGGGAAAGAAAGCAATCACAGACAGCTAACATTATTTTCTTTTGAGCATAAGTAGCTAAGGAACCATAGCTCAGTGAAAATAGGATTATAATGAACATTTTAATGTAACCTAAGCTACTCATTCATAACTAAATTGTGCTACAAAAAATATTCCTTTCCTTAATTATAAAATTACGATCAATAGGGAGCAAATTTCATATAATTAGCCTCTGAAGACAAACAGCATGTGTGTCAATGCCCTGGGATCAGACAGAATACTTCCAAATGTTTGCAAGTGTGCTTACTATCCCTACATGTAATATCTCAAGAAAATAGCTATTTCTAATCACTTCCCTTACTACTTCTTTCATTCCTATTTTGGGGGATTCCCCACAATTTATGAATCACTTTTATTTTGAATTAATATGACCTGTCAGATTGAAACTTGATCCATGGGGTGAAGCTGCCAGTGGCAAAGTCAGTGCTCTGTATCTATCTGTTGATGCAGCCATGAAATTCCAAGAAGCATAAAATCAATTGGTTGTGTCATCAAGAATACATTTTCCATTTTAAGTACAGCTTTAAAATATGTGCTGGAGCATGACCAAAGAGCAACAAAGGCTCTAGAGACCAAGTCCTGTGAGGAGCAGCAAGGGGAACTGGGGCTGTTTATCATGGAGAAAAGAATGCTGAGCAGAGACCTTATTGCTGTTTAAAACTACCTGAAAGGAGGCTGTAGCGAGGTGAGTGTTGCTTTCTTCTCCCAAATAACAAGTGATGGAACCAAATGAATGGCCTCAAGTTATAACAGAGGAGGTTTAGACTGGATATTAGGAAAGCTCTATTCACCAAAACAATTGTCAAACACTGGAATAGGCTGCTCAGGGAAGCGGTTGGATCGCCATCCCTGGAGACATTTAAAAGATACGTAGATGTTGTGCTTAGGGATATATACTGTGGTTAGTGGTTGACTTGGTAGTATTAACAGCTGGACTCGATCTTAAAGGTCTTTTCCAACCTAACTGATTCTATGATGTCAATGCTACTACTGTATCCAGAGCAGAAGTTATGAGCAACAAAGAACCTACTTATGTTGTGTGTACCAAAGATCCTGCATTTGCATAGTGTGTACAAACTATTTTTTGACAGGTAAGTTTTGACATTAAAAATACAATATTTTGTTTTGTGTATATAAACATTCCGATAACACCACAGTGTCTCACATTAATTTAACTGAAATTATGCATATACAATTTAGTTAAGATTGGTATTTTTAGTTGTGATGTTAAAACATTTAAATTGAGGTTCCTTTACTGTACAATGCTGCTCAAGCGTAAAAATTTTTTCATCAATATGCTTTTTTTAAAGTTTATGATGCTGCTTTTTATTTAACATCGGTCCTCAACCCTTTTTATTCAAAGTTCACTTATTTTAAGGAAAAAGATCAATTTCTGCTTGACTGGGAAATTGCTTATGGTCATAGATTTCACTGTGGAAATCTATTTTTTATGGTAGGATTTGCTATGCTAGCAGCAAGAAAATATTACTTTTCCTTTGATTTTATTATAGTTTTAATGTAGATTTAAGGCATGATGTTACAGAAAGGCAGAACATGATGAGGATTGAGGGAATGAAGTATTCAGTAAGATTTGCTAGCCTGTGAACTGACTGATTTTTGGTCATGGTTAATGCAGTGTAGTGGTAATTATAACTGCACAAGATCCATTCTATGTGAGCAAATACCACAGGGAAAGTTATGAATTGCAGAATTATTTGTAGAGTAGAAATGTATTTGTGTTCTGATACCTTAAATTACTCTCTTGATTGTCTTATAATAATTATTATTCCATCTATTAACTGTATTCAAAAAATAAATACGGAAATATTCAGCATATGATAAAAAGGCAAGTAAAATCTATGTAGGTGATTATTGCATTTATAGAGATAATTGGAAATAACTTTCTATACAAACCATATTATTCTTATTGTTGTTACTGTTACTGTTGTTACTGTGTTGTTTTTCTGGGGAAAGATGTGCTGATCACATACTACATTTAAAGGTCAACTACTTTAAAATTGTTTAAGTTGCATATACTACCAGTTAGATCTTCATTGGCTGAGAAACATACTCCTTTGCTTTAACATTATCTTACTTCAAGATAAAGTAAATTTAGATGAGATAGGGAAAAAAATCTGGGAACAGTCCAAGACACTTGAATAGCTCACATTTCTCTAACTGGAACCCAATTTAAATGTTCCTGAGCCTGTTTACCACAGCCTTTAGACAAAGAAAGAAACATAAACCTTGATGAAGGCTGTAAAGCAACACATGGCAATGGTGTAATCTTGATATTATTTGCACATCTACTGATAAACTCTATAGGCTTCAAACACCCCAGGTCTGTATCAAGTTTTTGATGCTTGAATAACAGACATGCTGTTGTTTGGTTAATTTTAACTTGTATTTGCTTAAGAGAGTGTTCATAACCTACTCATTAAACAGTCTGTTCACTTGTTTTATTTATAAGCGGGGGTATTTTAGAATGATTCTAAACTGGAGAAGATGGGATGAATGTAATCCTTTATTGAGCCTTTATTACATTCTTCAATGCAAACTGTAGTTTACAGTGAAGAGCAATTCCCTGAGAGACTGTTCTAGGGTTACAGAAACACTGTTTTTCTTCAGGGAATGCTATTTGCTGTCTACAACCACTTTAGAGTACCCTACCTAATCTGCTCTCCATCACTGCAGGTCTGCTGAGCATCAAGGGTCTCTGGTCTCTTCTCACCTGTGGCACAGAGAACAGTCTCTTGGCTACCATCAACAGTCTCTTGGCTATCAAAATGTTTTAGACCAACTGAAAATCTCCTTTATGAAACCTAATTGACTGAGATATATATTAAGTAAAATGGAACACTTTTTTTGTTTATTCTGGCTTTGAACTCCTTAAACTCCCTAATATTGGACAATCTGGACAATAGAATAGACTAGAAAGTTATCAAACAAGGCTATGATTAGTTATATCTGTGTCCTGGACTTCCTGTAGTAGGGAAGTGCAGAGATGCCGCAATGTGCAGATGATTTATTTATGAGTTCTTTTAATCTAAAATGCACATGATTTGCACTTCATTTATGCCTGGTGCAGTTAGCATGTATCTGGAAATACTCACACATAAGAACAGATAATTCCAAAATCAGTTAGAGAGATCAGAAAGCATAAAACATTGTGGCTTTGCCAAACGTTTAAGCTTTGGATTTTTTTTTACATTTTACATAAAAAACCAGATTAGCACATGATAGAGAGACACAGATATCATGAAAACAAAATATATAGAATTAGCTCTAAAAATGTATTTAATATCATCACTTCACTACATCAAGTCACTGTGAGAGGAGTTAGAACCTGTAATCTACTTTTCACTAAGAGAAATGGCTTAGAAAAGTGGCTCAAATGCTTGGTGTATTGAGATCCAGACATCTGTTGGATGATCTGCACCATTCTAGTTTAGAATATGGACTGTCTATGCTTCAGTCTATAATAATAATAACTTCTGGGTTCAATTATTCCGTTTTCTTTTTTTTTTTTTTTTTTTTTCATGCCCAACAGTGCAAAGCCAGCAGTTTGGCTTTATGAAGAACTTCATATATTAATGAAAGTTGCATTTGCATACAAGAGATTTGGTTCTATAAGTTAGTTCAAAGTCTGGTATGAACTTCAAAGGGCTTTGTTTATTTCATTGCGATTAATGATATTCCAGGAATTACATTTTCACTTGATGCAAATATCTTGCTGTCTTCCTTAGTTCATCATATTGAGACCCAGCAAGTGCTAACAGTGAATATGGCATCATAAAAGGATCATGTAAATAAAAGGCTGCAGAAAGAGAAATTATTTTCTCTGTATGTCTGTCATATTTTTACAAGACAATAACAAAACCTGTGGCGTTAAGTGATGGCAATATACAATGGAAAAAGATTGAAACTCAGTGTCAAGGTTAGGCACACTCGGGGGATTTTTATCTGTCTTGGTACACCTGCAAGTCAGGCCTGATTTAGGGCCAAGGTTCACTTTATTAGGAATTGTGGAAATTGAACCAGTTTAACAGTCCTGTATGCCTCTATCATTACCAAGTCTTCAAAATACTTCTTATGTAGTTTTTTTACCGAAAAAGGGAAAATGCGTGTCAGGGAAAATGTATGTCTGGTTTAAGCATCACAGACATATTGCAGCGATGACTGCAAAATACCCAAAGCCAGAAATAAGAATGTTTTTCATAATGCACAGTACAGCTGATTTTGTATTGAACAGTAGTTCTAAGAAAGATAAAAATGAATACAAATATTTACTGCTATTAAGGGAAAGCAAAAAGGCAAGATCTTTTCTTCAGCAGAATTTGGAAATTCTAGATAATTTTACTAATGACAGCTATCACATTCTGATACTTGAGGATACCACTGTGTTTGTTATATTATTAGTTATTTTCCTTAGAAACTCTTCTTCCCTCTTAAATTTTAGTTTCTAGACAGATTCGTTTCGGCTTTTCAAAAACATACACATATTTACTTTGTATTTGTTCTTTAATAAATTCCTCTGAATAATATCTGAGACAAAGATCAATGAAAATGAAAAACCAGGAATAAAAGTGGTTGTTTATTAGTGAAAAAGAACGATCAAAACTAAGTAAGAATAGAGGTCTCTAAAAAGTGGGACCAAGGTCCAAAATTCAAAAGGTTCCCGAATAAATATTCACTAATTCAAAGGCAAAGCCTGTAGCTTATTAGCTAGAGAACAGCTGAAGCTTTTTAGATTATGTAAATATCCTACTGTTTTGAATTGAAAGCCAGGTATTCCCCAAGCTGCAGTAGTAGTTGAAATATGAGGACACAAGAGTGATATCTTAGTAGGAAGATATTGTGTCTTCACAAACACAAGACACACTTCAGATGGAAGAACTAATGTGGTTTTACTTCAGGGTAAAAGTCTAATGCCCTCTATATTTGATTCTGAGTCATTGACTGATGAACAAAAAAGCAGTACTAATACCTTATAATGTTTCTGTTGCCTTTGGAAAGACTTTCACCTTTAACAGTGCTATTATTTCATAATCTTGAGCAAGTGCAAAAATTTTGATGCATCTGATTCTCAGATAGTGAAATATTTCTATGGTGTCTCCACATTTTTCTCTCATGTAGAGCAGAGTAAGGCTTTGCTTCACCATGCTTTATCAATAATAAAGTAGGGCATTTACAGAGTTCATATGACCTAGACGTAAAAGAGAGAAGGAGAAAAAAGCAGGAATGCCACACAGGTATTAAAATGTGTTATGCTGCTAAATACTGCACATCCTTATGCAAGAAAACTAACAGCAGAGACTGAGGGTTTATGGAACTGAAATGTGGGTATTTGAAAAACTGGGAAAATACATTATTCAGTTCTGGAAGTCAACAGGAAAATTTCTACTCTTTGGAACAGAAGGTGCATGCAAATTTAATGAGAAGTGCTTTATAAGGGGTATTACTGTATACAGATTTGCCTTCTAAGTGATAAACACC
>JBCJKH010066800.1:0-20876 GCA_039877255.1 Loriculus beryllinus | reverse complement strand
TTTCATATGACTGGTGTTAGAGGGTCTGGCATTTCTCCCATGGAAACCAAACAAATTTTTCCATTGACATTAAGGACAGCAATGAATACAAACTCATTCAGCATCATGAACCTTGACTATAGAATTCAAAACACTTACTAGGCTATCTATCTACAGTTAATGTATCATCTACATGATGTTCATATTGTGCAATGCTTGTAATTTGACACACAGAAACCTGGTAAACTTTTTACTATTCAAGTAAACACCAGAAAATCATCTCATCCAGTGGGCTGTACTTTGTTAGTAATAGTAGCATAATAACATATGAAACTAAAAAAGAACCCATGAAGAATGGGATTACTGCATATATGCTCTTTTCTGTCAGCAGAGCTAGAGAATGAAGTAAGCAAACAGGTGCATTGTCAATAACACAAACACTCCAGCATATAGGTAACAAATACAGTATTAGCACAGATGCCACAGCTAAAAAACTCTTAAACCTGTGAAAAATAACCCTCCCCCCCCCCAGTGTTACGCCTTATAAAAGGTATGTTAAAAAAAAAAGGCCAGATTAGTTGAGAGAGCTATTAGCTCCAAACTGAACACTGTTGAGTACCTACACCTCTATTTCTTTTGAGCTAACAGTTGGTACTGCTTTGTGAGACTCAAAAGCTCACATTAACCTTGTCCTGAGGCTGATAATATGGTACTCCCTCTCCTCAGGTCTGATTCGTGCTGTGACCCAACTTAGCCTTTTGCCACCTTCCCTTTCTCCCTCTGGGCTGTGACCCAGGATCGCTCACCTCTAAAACCATTCTGAACATTGGGGTGTAGTTCCTGAAGAGAAGGAAAGCTGTAGAAGAAAAGGAGAAAAGCTATTAATAGCTTTTAGGAAAGTTAGAGTCAATGAATTTAAATGAAGTTTAACCTCTTAAATGGTGTAGCATCCTTTTGAAAGAAACAGTTTTACATCTGTCTACTCACTAAGAATATTTAAACATCTGCATATTGCAGGTCAAAGTATTTCCACTCAAGTGAGGCAAAAAATTCAGATCATTCCAGATGATGTCTCTTTGCAATTGTTTATCTCCTTGGCTAATATTAAATGGACAGCTACAATGAGTAGCTAAATTCAAAACCCATTTGCACAAATTTTACACAAATTAATTAAAATAGATATATACTCTTGCACTCCCCAGTTAATAGGGATATTGAAGATTACACCTGCTGAGGAAAGCAAGAAACAAGACTCAATGTCTCTATAACATTATGACTAATCTAAGCTTTTAAATATGCATTAAGTATTATAGTCCTCATTATCTGTAGAATGCCAGTTGTGTTGTCCTTAAATTTAAAAATTTACACAATTGAAAAGATTAAATTATTTTATAAAAGAAACACAGCATGCCTTATATTTTGCAATAAGCTTATCTAAAGGTTTTTATATATCTTGATTTATTGAGTTATATAATAGCGTTTAAACTTTGAAAATTCTGTTTATTTACACATTTATTTTTTCTCTACCTCCCTAATTACCTGTAGTCCTGGCACATTAATTTAAGAGTTATCGGCTGACATATAATTAATATTTTCTACCTTGGGAAAATTATTGAAGACAAATAAAAGACTTTTAACCACTGTGATTTCCTTTTTTGCTTTTAGCAGTATGCACATGAAATACAATCTTTGACATTCACCACACAGAGGTTAATTAAAAAAATAGTTTATTTAATTCAGAGACCTTTCAAAAAACCTTCTGTTTAAGGCAAATGACACCCCAAAGACTGTTTATCCTTACGTTATATAGGCATGTACTATGATGGACTGTGCTCTTTAGAATGATCATGAGCACCGGACTTAAAGGCAACTGGGAGGTACCAAGAAAAAGAAGACAGAGAATCTCCGTACCCTTTTCTGCCCTTTCAAAGCCAATTGAGAACAGCTTTATGTCACTCTGAACTAAAAGTGGAAATGTCTTTCTGATTGCAGTGACACTTTTTTTTTTCTTGATTCCTTACTGTAGGGTCAGCTATAGCTGCTAACTGATTTTAGAGACAGCATTTGATTTTCCCTCCATCATGAAGGGAACATCCTTGTAAAGCACTCCTGCATGCTTAGAGAACTGATTTTATACAAGGAGAGACTGTCTACGAAACAGCCAAGAGAAAAGAGCAGAAGTGGGGTTAAAGTCCTTATCTCTCACTTTTCCTTGGTGGCTACAGCTAAAGACATGAGAAGACACTGATGCAGTGGGAAAGAGCTCACTATGTCAACTATCTATTACTCAGACATACCATCAACCAGAAAAAGACAATATTTAAAGAAAATAGTAAATACGTAACACTTTACATCACCTTATGTTGTTTTCCTTTTTCAATAATTTTTCCTGTTCCTTTGTTCAGTTCAGTTCAGTAAATGGGTTGACTTAGTTTCATAGCCAGCTAAAAGTAATAATTTACTTCTCCATTTGAGAGTGCTGATTGCTGTTATTTTTATTTTTACATGATTTGCCTGTTGCCTTAATTTCAGTATTTAACCTTATGGCATGAAAGCCATAAGCATTATCAGGGTGGTTAGTAACATGCTGGTTTTCCCAGGTGCTTTATAGTCTCACTGCAATAATCCCATGCCACAACTTGATTAAATTATAGCTTCACTATAAGCTTTCATCTTGTTTCTTCTTACATATCTCAGCTATAGGAGAGCAATGAGTGATTTCTGAAATTATCTATTTTTTTCATGGACCCTATTTTGCTGCTGGTATTTTAACTAAACAATTCATCTTTTGATAGTTACATTTCCTTTTTACAAATGAGGAGGTGAAAAGGTAGCTATACATTTTTCCTGCCAACTGAAACTCCTAAGAAAGGGAAAAAGAGCTGTGCAGAATGCACATTAAGTTGTAAAATTTTCTTTCATACATTTAACTGAGTACTCTTATAGCCAAAACAAAGGCTTCTATACTTAAATATGAAAATGAGGGCCAAAGCTAACATGAAGACCACCACAGAAACCCTTGTCCAATTACTTTAGGAAGCTCTTAGATGATAGTATGGTAATGAAAGCCTAAAATAGCTCTAAGCTAAATATATACATTGAAATGACTACCTATTATTCTACTAATATTCTAAATGTCTGTGGGAGATTGTCTTGATAAATTATAGTTAGATACTACAAGAAAGACTTAATTATCAACTTCTATTTTTAGTGTTACATGAATCTGATAACACCCAATGATAACTTAATTTACATACTGAATGTGATCCCTGCAAATAGCATGTTCAGAAGAAGATGTTCATATCTTTTGTTCCTGTGGCTAATCCAAGTTCCTCTCAGTATTATAGATGACACTTTATGGCTATTTTTCAGAGAAGAGTAGCCTTCACAGTGTTATTGTTCATAAGAACATGACAGTACTTTATTTCCTTTGACATTCTTTCCACTTGCACTTACAGTGGCTGTTTTTTTGCCTTGTCACTGTTTGGATGGAAATGACAGAGGGACTTGTGTCTTTGACTTCTCTTTTCTTCTTAATTCTTACTGAAGCTTGGATGTCAAGCAAAATTGTTTCTTCAAGCACCAGTAACAGCTACATAAGAGCATCTCATTCCACTAAAACCTGAAGAAAGATCAAAAGTGTGATTACTAATGAGATGTTGATGGATTATCTTTCTATGATAAATCTTCCATGAAGGACAACTGTATCCTTCTAGGTCTTCTCCTTACTTTAACAGATGCAGTCATCACAGTTTTACAAGGAGAATGCTTACTGACATCTCACACTTTGGTCTTTATCCTTTTCACACCTACTTGAAAGCTGTTTGTATTTTTATTTTTCCCCGGAAGAACTACTGCAGGAGATAGAGGGTTGAGATCACTCAGTAGGGAACATCTGCTGAGTATTAGTGTTAAGAAACAAGACATGATTTGAAAATTAACTAATCTTCTCTCTTTCAAAACAAACAAATAGAAATAATTATAAAAAACTTGCTATGAAATGTTTTGAATGTGAGTCTTGTCTGTCTATAGTGAATAATTACTGACATTTCATTTAGGAGGTCACATTCATCAGACTGTTTAAATCAACAGTTTCTACTGTGTCATGTAAAGCCGTGGGCAGCTGGCACTGTTGCCTGTGCTCCAGCCGGCTACCCAGGCAGCGTCTACCAGCCTCTCGTGCAAAACAGCTCCACTCACAAGGCTCAGCCTTGTGTTACACTCCCCTCCTCCTCCTAGCATCAGTCTTTTCTACATATTCCGCTTTCTCAGGGCTACTGTGGGTCCAAAGGACACATCTCATTTTCTGATGCAAATGAATGAAAGTTTGCAGACAATTTGGAGAGTGTTCACAGATAGAATAAAAGGGGGGTCCTGAATAAACGAAACATAAACTTGGAAACAGACATCTTTACAAAATGTGCATCTAGAAAATTAAGTGAATGTGGATTTGCATGGCTGCATTAAAGGATGTGAATCTGTTAGGTGACTCTAACTGGGTTTTTGACTGAAAAGATTTTGATCATATTCCACATTTAAGACAGGAGAAAATATATATTGAGAAGCTCTGTTGTCAGGAAATCTTGATTAGAGGCTGAATTCTCATTGAAGGCAATGATTTATCTAGAAACTTTTGTATGATAAGCTAAAAAGAAGCAATTAGAAAACCAGAAAAGATGTGGGTAATAGGTAGTAACATCTTCTATATTTTTTTTTACTCAAGATGTTGAGATACACCTACAGCATTTATATTTTTACACATATTTATGCTTCTATGCATAAATTTCTTTCTCTCTACAGAAATGAGTAAATATTAAAGGTAGTAGAATTTGTTACTAAGGCGGACTTTGAATTCTTCATCTGTGCTGAAAATCCTCCTTGTTCTCCTAATATTTCCTTTGACTTTGCCAGAAGTGAGTGACTTCAACTCTTAGAGTGAAGTACACCAATGAGAACACTTAGAAAAGGACGTAACTCCTCACGTGCACCTGACTTTCAATGATGTTGAAGAAAGCTCTTACTCAGTAATGCTTTGGAGTAATGCTTGTCTCAATATTTTTGCTTTACAGTTTGCTTCAAAAGAAAGTTTCTTCCTTTAATGGTGGTTCTCTGTGAAAAGGAGACTAGATTGAAAGACAGTGTCTGCTGCAATAAGGGCAGAGAAATCAAGAGCTTTCTTGAAGTTTAGTAGATTTGATTTATCATCTGAGTAATTATAGCAAAGACTCACAACTTTTCGTGGCTTTGTGATGAGATTTTCTGTGACGTTTCCCATACTGAAGCCAGTATTGTATCAGACATGATTCGCTGTTTACCAATAAACACTTTTCATCGTTGTTGTACCACAGAAGAATGTGACCCTTTGTCATTTTAAAATGCTTAAGTAACAGCACCTATTTTTCTGAAATTCCCTGGAGATAAACATTACTTTTGTGTTAACTGGATAGTTTTTCTAGGGTGTAGCCTCATTTGCAGAAGAATAAGTTGCAAGAGCAATACAAATGCACTCTATACCACTACAGCTCTGAGAGTACAAGAGTATGGTTCACAGGGTATTTTTATACATTGGAGAATAGTATATTTTAAAAAGGATAAATGTTTTGAAACAGTACTTTGCATGCTACTTTATTTTCAAATGTGATATTTAAGCAAGAATTTTAATTAAAAATAATTGATTTAATTTTATTTAAAATACCAGGCAAAATGAAATATTACATTACATATTGTATAAGTATCTACTACTCTATAAAATATTCACTACATATATAATGTATATTTAATAAATGAATATACATGTATATTCATATTTTTAAAAACCTTCTCTTTGGCTTAACAAAACAAGCTGATAAACCATCACTGCTCCAAACAGCCTCCTTGTGACACCAATCTGACTCCGGACAGCCTCCCAGCTGCTGCTAATTTCCCTCCTCTAAGTGGCTGCCGAACATCCAGCCATTTTGTTTACAAATCAGCTTTGTCTGCTAGTCAATTTAATGTGTTTCAGAAGTCCTGTAGCATAACTGGCTAATTGCTCACCAGTTAGCAAATAGTGATTATGATTTTTCCTTCCACAAATCCCTGCAGCCATGGTCAGGTTTAATTTTTATTTAGGGACATTGATATGTATGATTTAAACACAGTTTGAATATTTAGAGAAGGAATCTGTTCTTGTAACCTTCAATGTCAAAGTCCACCCAGGAGCAGTTCTGTACAGACAGCATGTCTTTGTAATGCAAACTGCAATGTGGCCTCAACATCAGTGACACAAATGCACAGCAATAACACAAGCCATGAATATCATGACTCCCCAGCTCCTGACAGGTACTGATGCTTGTTGCTATGGCACTGGCTCAGATTCCTGCCAGTCCTGAGCTGTAGGCTGTAGCTCTTCCTGCATCCAGCTGTCAGTGTGTTGCAGAACATTTTCCTCTGACATCAGAGTACTCAGCTTTTTAACTAACACCATCTTTGTCTGGAAAAACAGGTGCAGACATAATGCATGTATTTTCCCAAAATATTTGTGCATGTAGTTTTAGTTTGCATGAAAATGTGGGGGGAGAAGTAGATCTACAGCTCTAGAAATCATTTGTGTGAGTAAGGCTGAATGACACTTATTCCTGAATCTCCAGGAAATCCTCACTGCTCTTGACCCACTCAGAGGCAGGGAGTGTGAGGGCAGCAAAATAGAGCAGAATACATCATCATTCATTAATCACAGAGTCAGAGCTAAGGAACTAGATGTTATCCATTAAGCAGAAGATATTACGTGAAGTTCAAAGTCTGTTAGCTATGAGCCTCGGGATGTTGCCTGGGTATGAACTTTTAGAGATAATATAAATCACAGAATTAAGCTCACATGCATATTCTGCAGTGCTGGAGACCTCTCTGAATCCAACGAAGGAAGATATGGACTTCTTGGAAGCCTCTGTCTCTGCTCATGTGAAAAGAACAAAATCCTTGAAAAGTACCAGAGGCATCTAGAGGAGAGGCGGAAGACAGCAGTTCTTGGAAATCTGACATAGCTTCCAAAAGGTTCAAGGGGTTTTAATTAAGGTCATACAGCATAATATTACTGTTATCCAAATGTCCATCATGTGGGAGCTGAGCAAACCACAGTCTGAACATGGAAAAGTTATAATTAAACAAGATGGTTGGATTTAATACCTGAAAAATCCAGCATAAAAATATGCCTGAAGTGAAAGGTGTTTCTTTTAACAACTGCAATAAAGACGGGTAATATGCTAAGGCTACTCTATAGCTATTCCAAATGCCTGTCATATTAAACTAAGCTCAAACAAGGAGCCATAAATTCTGTAAACATGTTGTGACTTCATGGTATCCACAAAATTAACTATGAACAGCCCATCTTGGCTCTGCACCTTTTCTTCTAGGAGTAGCAAGGATGATGTTCCTTTTGTAGACTTAGGGCTTCAGCAGCAGGGAGAGGAGGTGCTAGAAGCAAGCCTTACTTCTTTCTTTCCTTTACTCTGCTCCCATGTGAAGGCCTTCTCTAAATGCTGTGCTGCAGCGTGAGACCACTCAATGGAAAATGCAGAGGAGAAAAGGGTCCTCATCTTGTGCTGGAGCTTGAAGTCCCAGAGGAACAGATCCCAGCTGTTCACACAGCTCAGAATTGGCTCAGGAGAAGGGGCTAATGAGAGCAGAGAAAATTTATCTCCTGCTACCCACAGAATATTTATACATATATATGCATACATCTAAATATATATCTTCTGAGGAAATCATGTGGTGCTGTCTTTTGGGAATTTAACTCTGTTACAAGTGGGACAGTAGGGGGGAGACACCAAAAGACATGAATGTCATGTTCATTTTCTGGAAAATCTGAGCTCTGACCAGTGACAGAAATAAGAAGAATAGCTTTAGTATTATCTCTTAAAGTCTTTTATAAACATTCATATTTCTTACTCAGTCTTGCTTTTCCATTTTATTTGACTGTTCTTTCCCATGTTTTCCCAGTTGTGCAATACGTCGTAGGTCACTCCTTTGCCTGCCTGTATGCTGCTGCAATAAGTTTCCTACCATCTTTTTAGGGTTCCAAAGAGTACCAGAAATATCTGCAGTACATGGGGAGAAATGAATTACAGTTATAACTTTACAAAGCATAAACTGAGGCAGTGAAACTTTCAGACAGGGCAATTTTGTGGGAAAGAAGCCAGGTCCCTGGAATCCCTCTTTCCTGCTTTAACCCCTAGACCACAACCAGGAACAACATAATGTATTCTGGAAATGAACAATGAATTTTGTTGGCAAGTACTGTAAATTTCATGCTTTCTGTATTCACTAAAGCCTAAGCTAATGGCTTCCTTGAGCTTTGTGTGCACACTCCTCAGGGGTGTGTGCACAAGCCAAAAAGGAGGGAAAAGAGATGGCTGTAAATAGTTGGCTCCAGTATGTGCATTACATCTGTCACAAGGGAAACAGTGAGAAAGGTTTGAAAAATGCAAGCCAGTACAATTAATGCTGTCCAGAGGTAAGGTAACATTCTCAAAATTTCCTTTTTCTGGTGTTTTTGCAAGAGATCTTTATATGGATACAGAATATAAAGCTACAGTTAGTAGCAGGACAAAAAAAGAAAGAAAAGGAAATATTAGTCAAATATTAGTCAAATATGCCAGTTTTGCCGATATATGACTCAGCTAGAGTTATCCAAGATGTGAATATGACTCCAGAAATCAGTGATGACCTCAATGAAATATTGCACAAATTTTTAGTTTCAAAAGTAATTTTCATAACAACAGTTTCCCTTTGGCTAGTTTGGGCCAAGTGTCCTGTCTCTGCTCTCTCCTGGCTTCCTCTGCCCCTCTTCACTGGCAGGGCTTGAGAGACTGAGAAACCCTTCATTAGTGTAAACTCTTCTTAGCAACAACTAAAACATCAGTGTGTTATCAGCATTGTTCTTAGACTAAAATTGAAACACAGCACTGCACCAGGACTAAAGAAAATTAACTCTTTCCCAGCCAAAATCAGGACAATTACGTTTCCTGATAGGATGACCACATGCTGCAGAGTAAAAAATGGGATGGAAGTGAAGGCAGGAAGCATCCACCTAAAGGGAAAGCAAAAAAAAATATAAAGCCATAAGGACACACTAAAAAAATCTGGCATATTCCACTTAATTCAGACTTCCTGACTTTCAGAAAGGTTACCTGATGAAGACTGAAAGGAGACAGTTTAAGGGAGCTTTGCTTCAGCTGAGTCCAATTCCTTGCCTTGCCATAAAAGAGCAAAGAAAGCAGACAGTGCAGTCCTCCACAGAATTCACATCACAGATTTTATGACTAATCCCTTACTTGTTAGCTTTGATCTCATCTGGGAACCAGCCACCTGACTTGTGAAGCACTGACACTAAAAACATTACAATCACCTGCCATATTTTAAACAGCTGTGTTTGGAAATCTTTGTCCAGGCCACCTCTGTGCTCTATGCATTATCATTCACTTCAGGTATGAACTTGAAAGAAAATTTTACTGTCTCCAAAGCTGTGTTTCATTTTTAAGAGCAGCAGCTGGATGTATCTACACTCCTTTATGGGGCATTTAGCTGCTGATTTGCAAAGGCAACTTATTACTGGAGTCTAGCTTATGTGCCTGTCTCCAAAGGATTTGAATGACTGGAGCTATGGGAGCATGATAACCTTAAAGCATGAGATTTTTTAGGCTAGCAAATCTCAAGTGATTGGGCTTTTAACAGTAGCAAAGACTTTTGTGAAACCTTTAAGGAAGCGGGGACAACTTTGTGAGAATGAGCTGGCTCTCATTCACATGAGATGTTTTATGTTAAGGGCTCTGTAAAATAAAAGCTAGAGAAATAACAGAGGGTTATGCTTCAGCAGGGCACTTCATCAGTATTATCCTGTCTATAAAGAAGTAAGACTGTTTCAGGCCTCACTTGCAGGACATGGAAAGCATTGCTACACACTCAAACTGGCATAGTGCATGCATACCTGATGCAGAATTAAGATGCTCATATCCCTTCATTGTTCTGTGATTGGAAATGCACAGAGGAGACAAAAAGGTGTCTGAAAGGGGTGACTGAAACATAACAAAATTGCATAAAAGTGGTAGAGAAATAGGGAGCAAACACTGTACTCAGAAAAATTAGGTAGCATGAGATTTCTCTCTTCCTCTCACAAGGAGGAATGTTAGATCTTTGATACTCCCATTTCCTGCCTCTTTTGGTTGGGCAAAGTGCCAAAAAATAGTCTTGTGAAAACAAGAAGCAAAAAATACAATGAGTTTGAGGTTGTATCAACAGTGTTTCATATGAAAGCACATCCCGCGCATGCCCACCTTTCAATGTTCAGTCAGAACTCTCACTTGAAGAGGCATGAGTTGAAAAATTGATTAGGAAAATGCATTATACTCTGAAACGTGAATGCTTTCACCTCTTTCTTTGAAGAGGCATGACATATACACTTACTGTGAGCAAGTCAGAGCATGTATCTAAATGCAGCATATCTGAAAGCTGTCCACAAAGGATTGGTTCAGCTGGTGCAGTCATTCAACAGTCAGTATGTAAGATGCACAGAGTGATGATGTATGTGAATAATTTTTATTTCTTTGTTTTCTGATTGGATGAAAAGCTACTTATGTGACTGTTCACTTACCAAATACCACTTGTTAGCAACTGTTCTGTTCTAAATGTTTTGTCAGTGCTTGTGAACACTGTGATATTCTGGGATTCTCCCCCCAAAAACATTATTTCTTATTACAGAACATTGTTATTCTTTTTTTCTTGGTGGTAGTTCATTTTCCTTAGCTAAAATGGGAGAAATGAGGGGGAAAAGAGGATAAAGACTGAATTTAAGGTAAAATTGTTTTCAACAAAATCATGTGTGAAAGCAGGAGTTCAGAAGGAGTTATTGATGCTGCTGGTCCCCACTGTCTTTCTTTGAGCAGTACTATCATAATGGAGTGCTGTTGCCATACTAGAAAAGACAGCTGGGTTTTTGTTTTTTTTTTCTTTTCTTTTGATGACAAAATCACAGGTTAAAATTTTTTAATGATTTTAATAGTGCTTACACCTGAGAAATGCATACAGAGGAAGGTGCATTAGAACCAATGATCTTTGAAAAGACAGCTTCTTTTTGATGTGCTTCTTTTCACTACTTCTTTAATAATTTTTCCTTTTACATCACATTCACTTTCTTGCACACGGCAAGTGCACCCAAAAAGACAGTCATCTATATTTACAGTAAGACACTGGAAAACACAGTGATGCCAACGGCAGTCCTTCTTTGACTTTTGGGACAAACCGTGACTAGGAAGTCTAGAAGTATTTCTTTCTTATTTAGCTCTTCTGGTGAAAGCAATTTTCATAAGCTTGACTGAAGGTAAAAGACGGATGGTGTCAAGATCTCCATCTTGCAAGAGGAAATTTTTCTTGAACCTCTAATGTCACTGCTGGCTTTTGTTTCCTAGCACTGGTCTCTCATAAACTACCATATTCCTCAAAAGTTTAAAATTTCCCTTGTTTCCTGGCTTTGTGCTTATGCATAGCAGAGGCCTCTGAGTGCTTGCAATGAAGGATGACGCCAATCCTGTTCAGTACAGGAATGTTCCCAAGGAAATGGACTGCTCCTGGGCCCGAGGGAAATAAGGAGCAGAGCAGGATGTGCTGCAATACACAAAGCAAATTCACCCTAGCAAAGGCAATGCCACCTGCAAGGGAGAGATGGACAGGATGTGAGTGATGCACAGGAAGTAATGCAGGCAGGAAACATGAAAGCAAAGTAAAGAGATTTCCAAAGTAAAACAGGAAAATGGTTGAAAAGAAAGAAAACTAAATGATGTGGAAAAAGATGACAGGGGTTTGGCAAAACAACTGAGGTGTGCTTCCTAAACTGATGTAACATGGAGACTTTTGCATCTTAGGTGTGAGGTCTTGAAATGGCTTTCAGAAAAGCTTTGTAAGTTGTAAATGTCTTGTGTGTGTTTGTATGAAATGTACATTACAGCTGTACAGGCAATAAGCATAACAAAACCTGTATGTGCTTGAAAAGGATAATTTTCAATGTAATCTCAAATTTCTTTTTCCTACCTGTCCTGCTTTCAGGATAGGTAAAGTCCCTTCTGTGAAAATCTCTAAACATAAAAGTAAAAATAAAAATAAAATTAAATTTCTGTCCCACACCAGTGAGTGTCTAAACTGTACTAGTGCCTCTGCAATTGGAATTAGGGTCAGTCTGGTTTTTTGGGACATGCTTTTAACTTTGAGAAGACGCAAACTAGATTTTGACATATGCTACATTGTTTTTCTAGAGTTTAAAGCATCCCGGGAGTCTATTTCTTCCCTTCAGTTGATTTCCTGTGTTAGTAGTATGTAACATTAATTATTCAGTTATTCTATCCCCATAAAGAAGACAAAAAACCCAAACATTTTTAGAATTATACAATAGTGTAATTTTCAGGAAATTGCACACACTGGTTAATAATATACATTACTACTTTTACTACCGTTACTCCCTTAGAAATATGACATCATAACTTGCTTCACTTCCTTCACACACAATTTGCAAAAACAAATTATACCAAAAGTACGACATTACTAACGTCTCAGAAGTATTATTTACACGATGTAGCCAGTTATATTAAGGTGCTCTGAGCCTTCACAAAAGAACATTGCAAAGAACTGGAATTTTTCTGTCATTTTTTGTCATTATTATTAAAAATATTCACTGTTATTAAAAGTTGTATTATTAGTGTTCATTAATAGTACAGGTTAATTCCTTATGTTGACATAAATCGAAAGAGATTACGCTGCTACTCTGCTCCCACTGTTTGTCAGGGCCCTGAGCTGCTGCATAGAACTTTGATTATGAGAAAAACAATAGTGCTTTCTGAGATACCAAAAAATGAGATGGTGATTACAATGTATAGACTCTAATGCAAGCATATCACAAGATGGAGCCAAAGAGACTGGATAGGAGAACTGGGATGAAAAGTGTAAGTGTGGAAATGAAAACAATTCTTTCCTACATGGAAACTGGGAAGAACTTGACAATCTTCAAAGACCTATTTCCCAGTAGTGCTATAATTCACATGCCCCTTTAAAAAACCAATCAGTTTCAAATAAACAAAATAGTGCTGAAAACCTGTGTGGTCTTATGAATTTGCAACAGAGTATTAAATTTTGAACTTTATCTTGAAAATAAAGTAAAATACAATCCTGTCCCATCAAATAAATTGCTAAGAAGCAGCTGTTGCTCAGAAGACATCAAGCTAGAACCTACCAAAAAAAGGGAAAAGTTTTTTAACCTGAAACACCTTGGAGTCTCTTCATATACTTGCTGAGTTTGTTTGTGACTTTGGTAAAGTATGAGGTAATATAAGCTACCATTCTCCAGTTGTGATTAAGTGACAGTACAGCTTTGTGACCTCAATCGCTAGTGCACTTTGACAATGAAACACGACATTGCCTTCAGTGTTTACACAGCCTATTCCTGAAGTCACCCTGTTCACTAACATTTGACTTAATTTCTGGACTAGACCTCATTCTGATTAAAGCAACTCTTCCTGAGGTTCATGTGTCCTGCATCCTTTGAAAGGGCCAAGGAGCTTTCCAGAAGAGAGGGAAATGAGAGGTAGGCATGGCATTTCCAGTGGAAGAGGTCTTATTTGCAAAGCACACATTTTAGGGGTATGTTTGGTTTTGTTAGTTATATGATAAGCTCTAGGTGAAGACAGACTTTGCATATTATTATCTGCTAACACTATTAGGATGAAGGAAAAAATGTGTTCCTGAGGAAAGGGATATTTTTGCCATTCATGAATGATGCCTCTCAGGTCCAGCACTGGCAGATCACATCAGTCTCAGTGATGGCAATGTTAATCTAGAGTCTTAATGATGAAGTTCCATATTTCCTAAAATTTGGTTACATTTGCCTTATGTGTTCAGATTTGTAAAGAGCAAAAATAATTTTTGTTTGATGACTTCTTATCAGATTCTACAAAATAGATTCAATAGATTTAGTTTAATTACTAGGAATATGAAAAATAAAGACCAATGACATGGTTCTTCCCTTGCAAAGAGCCACAGTGTTGAGAGTGCTTTTTCATATACTGAACAGATGATGCCCCTAGCCTGAGAGGGACCCTTTTCTACTCAGACCACACAACCTCTGAATAAATATGAGCTCTGCTTACCAGAACTGTTGATTCAAACCCTGAAGCAGTTCCTAATTCTCCCTATGTTTCCTGTCCCTCATCCATGCAGTGATGGATACCTGCCTGTTCAAGTGCCATTGTACAAACGCCAAATATAAAGCAAGACATAGCTCCCTTAATGGAAAGCTTATTGAAATCAGAGCAATCATCTGCAATCTGGTGCTCAAATACCCAGGTTCTAAGTTTTGCTGAACTGTTATCCAGCTAATTCAATGGAGGTTTATACTAAGCTAAAGGTAGATTTACTGTCTGAAGGAAAAAAACCCCAAAACACAACAAACCACAAAACGAACTAAAGCTACTTTCTACTGCAGATCCATGGAGCAGTATTGAAAGTGCTCATGGAAGGCTACATTGGCCTAATGTATCTACGGCCCTTTTTTCACCTCTATCATGGTTCTTTTCACCTCTGTCATGGTACATCTGTGTCTCTAGCCTCTGTTATGCATCAGGTGCTCTACCTGTGAAATTGAGTCAAAGCCCAAAACTAGCTCCTTTCCTGGCACAAGAGGCACACAGTCCTCCTTCTGGGGAGGTGAGGGTTAGATTTACTTCTCAGAGAGTGCCAGAGAGCATCTGCTTGCTAGGCTTTAGTCAGTAGACCATTGCTGCTGGACCCATTCTTAAATCTGTGGAGTTGTATGAGAAGAATGCTACTTCTGTCTTGGTCTCAGAACAAAATGATTCCTGATAGGGTTATATAACTCACAGTGTATTTCAAGGGTGTCCTGCGTGGGCAATAGATTGGATGCAAAGTTATTTTTATTTTCACATATCCATCTGCCACTATTCATGTTTTATCAAAGCAGTTTACATGATTCCAGGCAAGGCTGTTAAAGAGCATTGGTTTCTGAGGTTGCCATGGATACCAAGAAACATGTTTTCATTTTATGACGTGATAATTTTTTACAACTCTGCGCTAATTTGTGTTTTTCATGACACTACCTTTTTCATCCAGCTCTCACTCACAGCTTGTGACAAAACCTTGACAGAAGGGGCATAGCTGTCTAAATGTGAGGACACCCACAAGGAACCAGGCAAAACCAGACCACAGGCATGTTATTTTAGTTAGGCTGAAATCAGTGAGGATACTAGGAGACAATGCTTTCATGAGCCATTCAAGACAAGGTATCTTCCTCTTGAACATAATCCCATTCTCATTAAAGAGTTCCCTGATGATTTTTGAAGGAGTAGCATTTTTTTCTTTATGTTCTCATCAGGAAACCTCTTTTCCTTTCACATTCAGTGTGGTGCAGGCCAATAGTTAGTCAAGATGTCTCTTTCTTTTACAAACCCAAGCAAGCTCTTTGTTGATGTGAACTAGTATTTCAGTTTGCAACTAAACTTTCCTATGTATCCAATAACACACATCCCTTTGCTCAGCAGTACCAGCTGCCTTTTTCTCCTAGAGGATAGCTTAGGGCATTTCAACGATATTGTGCATATTGTAGCTGGCTTTTGTAAAGCACTTTGGGATCCATCCTGACAAACATGGCTCTACCAGAGAAAGCTGTTATTGACTGTCAGAAGAAGTAGGGTCCTTCTAAAATTCTATATGCTGCTCTCTTAGCCAGCTGTAAAAGTTTTCAGAGACTTTTTTTCTTCTTCTTTTTCTTTCCTTTTCAGACCAGATAGGAGATCTGTGATTTATCAGCACTGAGATTTAGTTGTTGTACAGCAATATGTCTTAAAATATGTTCTTCCAAAATGTTCTGCAAATGGAGTTGTGATAAATCCAGTGAAAGCTGAAGGCAAACAGGTTCCTTCTGCAGACCCGACTTTAATATTTGACTAAGCCTTTCTGTTCAGTGAAATAAATTCTGGACAGCTAAAAGAATTGAAAGCAGGTATTTGCTTATGTAAAAAAGGTCAATCCCTTTACCAGTCCATATAACTTGGTGTTCAGATTTAATAAAAGTGAAATATTTTATTATATGAGGAATAGTCTGTAAGTCTCTACTGCTGTCAGGAAAAGATGTGGAAATTACCATCAGATTAAAGCAATGGAATTGATCAATCTAAAACTGCAGCTATATGTTCAGAAATAACTAGAAATAATCATAAATAAATGCCTATACTTGGTGGGACTGTAGCAGGAGGAGGGAAGGGGTATAGTTAGCAGAAATGCAAGAAAACCTTGTATGTGCAATCCAGATGTAGCTCATGTCTGACTGAACTATGTAGGTCTCTGTCTGAGCATATTAGCCTTGATAACATTGGGCATGGGACCACTGACTAACTCACAAAAATTGTGCAGCTAGCATGCATTGAGCAATATTTTCATTAGCAGTACTGCAGCTAGGTAGATGTGCACGTGTCCAAATCAGCGAGTCCAAAGTACTCTGTTTCAGGTTCTCCAGAGCCCCCAAATGGATTAGGCTGCCATGCCCAAAGATAAGCCCAAATGCTTTCATTGTTTCAAAGGGAGTAACACTTGTGTATGATTAATCGCTCCTACCAGCCTTAAGCATAAGCAATCAAACGGATAGTTGGACTCCATTTTTCTAGTGTTTCTCTTGGCATGGCTTACCTCAGCTACTCTGCCTTCTGTTTACTGTGGCACACCTGTTTGCTGGTACCTGTCGCTGACAGATATTCTCCCTGGACATACAGAAGATAGCATAGCTCTCTTAAATAAAAGACAACTGTCAATCACACTCCCTGTATCATTAGATATAAAGAATACCCACAGTGAGCATGGTTGGGCTTGGAGATCTTGGTAAGAACAAGTTGGAGGAAGAATTAGAAATGGCTTGGAAGATGGAAATAGTAGATTAAGAACACCCAGTTCAGGAGAAAAAAGAATGAGAGGAGGTTAGAGGAAGCAGGGCAAATGAGGATGGGAGGAGTGTTAACAAAACATAGTGAGGAGGATATGGTGTTTGCATTCTGGCTGGAAAAGCAGAAGCTGTAATATAAGAATGGATGAGGGGACACTGACTGAAATTCAAGACTATGGTTGAGCTGTTTCCTTTGTGAAGCATTTTTCCTTTACACTCAATTTGTTAAATTGATTATAATACAGTTACCAGCCCACTAGATAGAAGGATGTTTCTTATACTTGTCTCTCTCTACTATCTCCCAAATGAAGCATGGCATAGCTGTTTGCCAACATAAAATTATGCCTTTTAAAATACATGTTTGAAGCTGTTAACTGTGCAGGGAATAGTAAAAGCAGATCAAAACAAGATCAGGTCAACATGAAAGCGTGTGTAAATGAAAGAAACACTTCATCCATGTACCTCCTCCTTTATGTGTGGGTATTCTTATTTTGCTTTAAGAATACATAGAGTAAACCAGTGAGCAGTTGCTTTTTCAAAATCTTTAGTTCAGCTGGAAACATTTTTCTCTTAGAGAAATCTTGTGTTTTGATAAAGCTATTTCTGTGGTTCAGTGGGAGGTACTTTAATGCCTGTATCTGTTTACAGTCTTGACTAGTATAACACACTTGTTTAGAACATGCATTTGCCTTACCTTTTCTGCTCTGAGACAAGCAAACCAGTGCGGTAAATGACAGGAAACAGTGACAATATAGTCTTGTACCTGCTACAGGCTACAGCTGAAAAGGCAAAAGAAAATAAGTCTGGAATATCAAATAACCACTACTTTTACAGTTACTAGTAACCAGAGTTTGATCCTTTCGGCTCAGTAAAATTTGCTCCAAAGGAACTACAAGGAATCAGTAAATAATTAACTGTACACATAGCTGGCAATTACTGATTCAGAGAGATGTGACAATGACTGTTTGGGGCATTTTCCAAATTGCTTTTTCTGGAGTCATTAGTGCCACTTATTTTTCAGTGCAACGGAGGCTCTTTTGTTCTATCTTTCCTTTTACAACAGGTCTTTCTCTCTGACTAAAAATATAGCTGCAGTTTATAAGCTTAATTTGATGCCCATCAGCTATTCCAGTAGCCCAAGAAAGACAGAAGTCCAGTAATCCTCATATTAAATGATGCACTGAATGATTTCCTGTAATTCTCTTGAAAAGTTTTAATTTCTCTCTTGATTTTTAGACGTGTCTGTTCTGGCAGCTAAAAGCCACTGGTCACTGAAACAGTGCCAGCATTTTCATACTCTGTTGCTAGTGCTTTTCAAGCCTGACCACCAGAGGTAGTTTATGAAGAGCTCCCAAAGGCCCTGATGCACTATAGTGTTTTGCTTGAATAAGGCCTGAATCCATATGGATGGCAAATGTATTTCTATATTTAGGATATAATTTCATATTATATATATTTTATTTTTCATCATTGAGGATGATGAAAACATGCTACTCCCAGATTCCTGGCCAACAGAAGCTTGTACCAAGCATGAGGATATCATAAAATGTGACTGATAATGTCTCCCTTATTTCTTCTCACACAGATTTACACTATTTTCAGCATCAGGTCAGTTCTTACCACACAGTTTTTGCATTATATGTGGGGAAAAAATATTACCTTCTCCTGTTGAGAGAATTTTTATTAGTATATTGTATATACTACTCTAGAATTGATATGACATCAGCAATCTCATCTGTATCTTCCAGTACCGTTACTTCTTCCAAATTAATTATCTACTGCAAATGGCTGCACAACAGATGAAGATAATGCCTCAGACCTGAAAACATTTTTCTCTCTTTCCTATATCTTGCTAATATAGTGTGATATTTGTAAAAGTATATTATGTGACAAACTTTAATACTGCTGCTACCTGTCTCTGAACAAAGCCTTTCCCTGGTTTACTCAGAGTTCATGTATACTCTGTGATTCTATTTATACAACTGTCTTCTGCCGTTGTGCAAACTGGTTCTCATTGACTTTCTTATTGTATGCTCACATGCTCTGCATGCTTGAAGAGCAGTTCAGTTTTGCTGGCCATGCAGGTATTTCTTCTAAACTAAGTTATAAGGTGCTGTCTTCATTTCAGAGTGTCTTACCCTTGTTTTATATAAGCTAGCAGTAGAAATAGTTCAGAAAATTTTCAGCAGTTGCAGTTAGCCATTACTAACGAAGAAAGTGATTCCAGCCAAGACATCTTTCTGTATGCAAGTATAGTCCAACAAGGAATCTTAATTATTTTTTGTGAGCATGTTTTGTCATATTTTAGGTCTTCATTGCTTTCTATGATGATGTATTATGGACTTGGTTTAGTAAAACTCTTTCCTGCTGTCCCTGTGTTCCTAAACTCTGCCCAGGAATTCACTGCCTTGAAAGGATAGATTTGAAATTCTGCATCACTAAATCACTCAATGATTTTAGAAAACTGGATTCAGTGCGTTCCACATGCCACATTGCTTCAGTATAGCATGTTTGAAGGTTTTTTGGGTTTTTTTTGTTCTAATTAAAGATGACAAATATAGTAAGCCTCTATGTTCCATACATTAGGAATACTGACTGTTGCAACAACAGCTAACAAGCTTTATTCAGCAGAACATCAGCTTTGTAACAGATTCTTTTGGTTCTCCTTTTACAAGTATCACACCCACATTCTTCGTGAGTGCATTATTTATGATCTCACCCTGCCTAACTCTTATCCTCTAGTAATTATGCAACCAGCAAAAACTCTTAACATGAACGTATCTTTACTAATATCATTAAAGGTTTGTTGGTTTTTTTGGTTTAAACTAAAAGGTTTGTTGTTTTTTTTGGTTTGGTTTGGGTTTTTTTTTTCCCCATTTACTGAGCTTTCAACTTTTATTTTTTTAAAGACCAAAGTATCTCTTTCCCTTATAAACCAAACTACTTGTGGTATCAGGAGTTGCTCAGAATTATATTGAAAGAGACATGACATGCATTTTTCACTCATCTTATGCACTTGGTGTTTTCTGCTGTGTTCCACTGTGTTTTCAGCAGCTGGTTAATATACCCTTATTTATCTGCTATTACAAGATCTTATCTTTATGTAAAGATGTTCCAAAGAAGGAAACATTGCAACTATCAGAATTTAAAAAAAAAAA
Source organism: Loriculus beryllinus (assembly GCA_039877255.1). Lineage (NCBI taxonomy): Eukaryota > Metazoa > Chordata > Aves > Psittaciformes > Psittacidae > Loriculus > Loriculus beryllinus. Next base: position 773 of record JBCJKH010066800.1, on the reverse strand, counting down.
AAAAGAAAAAAGAAAAAATACAGCTATATGTTGACAATAAATTTTAAGTAGCTTTGTTTCCTTCTCCTTTTAATATCTCAGCAACTCAGTCCTGCCTAACTGCGCAGGCAAGTGAACTGTACACTCGAACCCTTATTTTCCACTGTAACCTTCTATCTGGCTTAGATTGAACATGTTTCCAAATATTCCAGATATTGAATTTCCTCTGCTCTTCCAAGCCATGGGCTAGCCTAGGTCCTTGAGTAAAATACAGACAAATACTGTATATTAGTTCTTCCTTTCCATAGAAATTTCAGTCATCAATCAGAAGGTACACTCTGACAGTCAGTGGTGGCTTAAGAATGGCCATCCCTCCTTGGAGAGAGCCTTGTTTGTCCAAAGGGCAGAGCAGCAGCCATAGTTTCCAAACTCTTGTTCTGAGGACCTCCTTCTTTTCTTTTATGCCTTCTTCTTTACCCTCTGTTTTACCTTTCCTACTTCTGCTGTTTTCTTTCACAGCATCTATTTTCCACAGGGATCTCACATTACATTTTCCTCTGCTACCACCTCTTTCTCATCCTTTCATATCAGGATGTCAGAATCAAAACTGGCTAGAAGGCCTCAAATTTGTTGGCTCATGGAAAAAAAGACAAATTTGCTATTATGAAATGAAAGATTGATGATTACAGATGTACAGAGATACCAAAAAGAAAAATTAGGTTTTAGATATGGGCAAGAATCAACTTTCTCTTCAGGACTTCCAGGTTATATTATGAATGACTGAAGACAGCAAG
>JBCJKH010066797.1:0-13233 GCA_039877255.1 Loriculus beryllinus | reverse complement strand
CTAATTGCAGTTTTCTACCACCTGAATAGTAGTTATAGAGGAGATTGAGGTATTATTTTCTAAAAGCTGTGAAGTTAATAGACAAGAGACAACAGGCATGAGAAAATTCAAGGGAAGTTCCACTTAGATGTAAGACAAAAAAGTCTTTCAGCTAAATATTGGATAGGCTGTTCAGACCAGTAGTGGAATCTCCCTTGTTAGAAATATTCAAGATAGCTTGACAGGGCCATGGCTAGTCCAATCTAAGTCCCTGCTTTCCACAAAAGATTGGATCACAGGATATCTAAAGGTCTTTTCCAGCCTAGACTTTTCTATCATTCTATTATTGTATCTTTCACCCCTCTCAAATGTATTTGGTTCATGGAACGTTCTCAGTCAAATTAATCTGAATCTATTAGAGAGGCAAATTTAAAGCTGACTAGTTTTATCACATTAAACTCTTCCATGGATACTCTCATTCACCATTTAAGGGGTCTTAAATTGATTTTTCTTTAATTTGATTTCCTTACAGTCAGCTGAAAGGCCAATACTTTCTTGAAAGCTTAGACATGTTCCATTTTTTACTGTTTATATTTAAATTTTGAATATGTGCTCAGAATGTTAGTCAATCACATTTAAATAAATAAATGCATGTTTGGAAAACTGCAGCTTCTTCAGATCAGAACATTAGGATGCCTCTAACACACATCTATCATCAGTGGTTAATAGAGAGTTATATTTGTATTGTACCAATCTGGTCACTTGATAAACCATCTCAATTAGTACATCCTCATTCAGACATTTATGTTGTACTCTACAGATGCCAGCTTATTTGACTAACAGTCCATCTGCAGCAGACACATTATGATTTGGAAATACTGCGGAATTTGGAACCACACAGACTTTAATCATTACAGAAAAATGTACTTTGCCACCTTCAACTGAATAGCACTATAAGGTTAAAAGTGTCTAGCATCACCCATTAATCATGTCTTGGTCTGTTTAAACACAGATGCTGTATGGATATTCATATGACTTTCTTTGTTACAATACTGTAAAATATGGACACTCAGGAGGAACCGAGGGTACAGAATGAATGCTGATTTTCACTGACATAATCATAAGGAGGGGAATAGTTGACAACCCATAATTTTGTCTTCTCTGCAGTAATTTTTGATCTCACAGAAATATTATGTGGTGGCCCATTGAATGTATGCAGCAGAATATGTGTCCTGCCGATGTGCAAGCTATATCATGGCAGCTTCTTTCATCATAATTGCTCCCTTTTTGCTGCATGGAAATGAACAGTTGAAAATGCATAGTGACCTCTTGAACTCATCTGCAGGCTAATATGGAATATGCACCTCACTGTACTTAGCATGATATGACAAAATGATGCTGGAAATGAATGCAAAGCAGATTGTGTCAATGCTATAAAGAAAAAAAATTCCTAAGATAGAGGTAGCAGGCTTTGCCCAGTTTAATTCAATTTCCTGGAATTTTGTTTTGAATTTCATTACCTCTTTAGAGAATGTTTGCACCCTGAATAAAGAGGTGTGCTTTCAAAGCAGGGTAATAATCATACATAAATTGCTTGCTTTGAAGCTTTGTTACAAACTCTTTGAAGCTTTGAGCTAATGTGGATACAGTCACTGCAGAGACAGGCAGAGTTGATCGGACAAAATAATAATAATAAAAATGCTTTAAAGTTCTTCTGTTCATTCCTGTGCACCAGTGCACCTAATTCACATTTCTCGAGTAGTCTGTAACCTATGTCATTCTCCAAGAACAGTGATGCTTCTGTAAGAGCTGATTCAGCTGGATAAGAACTAGCAAGAATAGTCCTGCAATATTTAAAGTCATAGATACAAAAAGCAAATGAGGGTTGAACTAAACTCCCTGCTGTAATGAAGAGATACCTTTGCTTTGCACATACTCTAAACAACGTGCTGCATATAAATAGCGCCACATTTAAAACATTATAAATGCTACAAATGTCTTCAGCACCTCATTTGTATGCACAGCTGCTGTGAGAGCTCACATCAAAAAAAAAAAAAAAATGTAACCTCTAAAAGTACATGGTAAAGAAAGGAGGAAAGTTCTTCTTTATTTTATTATTTTTAAAAAGACATTGATTTATATTTATATTGTGAAAGGCCAGTGAAGTTATCTCATTTACACTAGGAAATTGTCATTAACAGATCTCTCAACAGATCCGGAGTTCCTTTTGATTAGACTACTGGCTCATGTAGCAGAACACATTTTCTGCACCTGAGTCTTATATTTCTAATGTTGCAGCAGCAAGAAGACTCATACTAGAGTCTTCACATCAGCTAGATGTGCTACAGAAAACTTTCTATTAAAATATACTACATATAATTATCATTTCTGTAGTACATATAGACCTAGCCTTAAAGCAGCATTCTTTTTCTGCTGTGAACTGTGAATAATTATGAAAGAAAAATGAAAGCGTGACAAGAAATAAGGGCCAGAGAGTTTAAATGTGCAGTAGTTTGTGTTCAAGTAGCAAAAGTGACAGTACTGGGAGTATAAATATACAACCGGACTGTGCTGTTCTTTACTGTGTTAGTGTGTTCTTTACTGGACCTTGTAACTTCCCTGCAGGTAACAACTGAGGTATGATAGAAAAATATAAAATTGACATCATGGATAATTCTGCACTACCATATCTAAATGTGATTTGTCTTCACAAAACTTGTGTGATGCTGGTGTTATAAGTTTGTCTTTTGCACTTTTCGTCTGCCAAATATTTTCTCCTAACATCTTGTAAGTACAATAAATTCATAAGAAATTAATAAAAATAAAAATATACACATTCCTTGAAATTCTTTTAACACATTAGAGATGCAATCAAAGCTTTAAGCAAAAATGTGCTACAGTGATTGCGTGCATGATTCATATAATCAGAAGTACATATTTACAATACAGACATCTAATGTAAGCTAGTCATCTTAAACATCTGTTATAGTGGTGACAAAAACCACTCTTCACTAGGATATGACTGACCTTAACCTAAAGTAAGTATCTCAAATAGGTCAGATGAGCCAAAATCAAAAAGTTTTGTTGTTTCATTTTGGTTTGGTTTTCCCTATAGATTATTAAGGATGTTTAACGTGACTGTCTTGGACACTACCATTTTTCTTGCAGGCATCTTATCTTGCTTAAGATGAATCTTTGTTTGGAAGTCTGTTCATGTATTCACTGAAAGCAAAATGAGTAATTATGGAAAATTAAGCATAAATGTTCATAGAATCATATAACGGTTAAAGTTAGAAGGGACCTTAAAGACCATCTAGTTCCACCCCCTCCTCCTGCCACATGAAGGGACACCTTCCACTAGGTCAGGTAGCTACAAGTCCCATCCAGTCTGGCCTAAAACACTTCCACCCATGGGGCATATGGTGAGGCACTGTAACAGGTTGTCCAAGGAAGTTGTAAATCCCTGGCTGTGCTCAAGGTCAGGTTGGATGGAGTCTTGGGTGACATGGGGGTGTGGTGTCCCTTCCAGTGGCAGGGGATTTGGAACAGCATGATCTTAAGGTCCTTTCCAACCCCAACTATTCTATGATTATATGATTCTACGATATTCTTCCCAGGCTACCTGTCTTTGTTTTCCACCCACTGTAGGCCTCCTTTTTATGCTGAAGTTTGTCCACAAGCTCCTTGTTCATTCACAGAGGCCTCCTCATGTTCTTACCTGAATTTCAGTTTGTCAGGATACTATACTACTATACTTGTAGTACTTTCCCGAATTAGTTATTAATACTCACTGAAAAAAAATATTTTTAACTCTTTCAGGATCAATGTCCATCCTTACTTAAAAGATGTAAAGACAACATTAGCAATTAGGAAATGCAGTGGAGAGCAAGCCAGAGAGTATCATAATGTACTTTCATCAATCAGTATGGACCCACATCTTAACTATGGAATATGTTTATTATCATGTCATTGTAAAGAAAACGTGTAATGAAGGGGGAAAATGGACGCAAGGGTATGGAAAATATTACATGGTCAGGAGAAACAGAGCAGTTCACAGCTATTCTGTCCAGAATATATACTACAGATAGGCTTAAACAGAGGGTATTAAATCATGAATTTTATTGAGAAACTACAAAGCAAATAAGTTCTTCTTATATTTGATGTACCAAATTCAGGATCCCCTAAATTACTTAATGGTGAAATTGATAGGCAAAAGGAAATGTTCAAGGAAGTACTTTTAAGATATTAAGAAGCATATATTAAAAACTAATTTTTCCAAGGAATGAAAAGATAAATGTTCAAAAATACATTAGACAAATTCATTAAATATATATTAAGACAGTAAAAAAAAAAAAAAGTTAAAAAAAATATAAAAATCATCCATTCTTATCCTAGTAGGCTTTGAATAGTGATGAAATAACCAGAAATGGTGATATAAGACAAGAGACAAGACTTTCTGGGTTTTGTCCTGATTCTTTTCTGGCTAGTTTTTTGTTACTTATATCATGCAAAACTCTACATTTATATTGAGAGTAAATATTAGTGAAGTTATATGTATAGTGCACTGAATTAAAATAAGGTAGCAGCATCATTTTGTTTAATGCTGCAAGGCTATTTTTATAATAAATACTCATTTTTCTTAAGACATTCCTAACAGTTATTAACAAATAAATATTCAGAAGACATCAGGATATTTTAATTATATGACTTCCATTGAAATCAGTTAATGTCCTTGAAGGATGATGAAGAAAATGATTGTAGCAATAAAAGAAATAAATCAGAAGAGATAGCTTAGAAATATTTTTTGTTGCATTTATTTTCACCAGAAAATTGTTTGGGCTTCATAAGTCTTGTTCTCTTTTCAAGCATATACCTTATAGCTCCAGAGACATCAGAGAGTAGAGAATTAAGATATCAGTAGGCAAGATGCTGCCCACCAAATTAATTATAAGAACTGAGATACTCAAAAAACATCTTACAGAGCTCAGATATTAATCAGAAAGGATATTCCAACCCTTAAGAAAAAAAATTAAAAATCATAGCACATTAAGCATATCAGGTTCTTACTCTTTTAAAACAAAGGCAATGTTTTCCAAGTCACTGAATTGTTACATTTTGGTTTTCCCTTAAATGCAAATCAGTTGAAATATATATGGTTTCTAATATGTTAATTTTAAAGAAATGAGTCCCCAGGTGGGAAAATATAAAGACATCTTATGTTTTATTCATCCATTTCCTAATGTACAGAATGGATTTTAGAAGGAAAGAGTGGGAGAAGAAATCACTGGTTTGGAAGATATATTACATGTATAACATATGAGATGAAGCTGCCAGCAATGAAATAATAGTGGCAACATTCAGATTTTCAAATGCCAGACCATGCTTGCCTCTAGTAAAAAATGTTTTACAAAAACATTGTAATATAAGTGGTTGGGGTGGTTTTTTTTTGGATCATTGATACTTTTTGTCAGCTTTTCTCTAGATCAAAAGTGAAAAAACCAAACCAACACAAAACCAAAAGCAAAGCCAGTAAATCCTGGTTGAGCAGCAAACCTCAATTTTTCTGAAACTGGGTGCTCATATAAGACATTAATGATCTTGGCATCTGGCCAAGCAACATTATTTTTAATCTCAATTTTATCTGTTAGATTCCACAAACTATCCAGAATCCAAAAATCAATAAAAGGTAAAAAACAGCTGTTGAGAAAAATAATTATGTCTAAGGGAAGTAGTGAAGTCATTCACTGCAATGAAGGTTAGGAAAACCAACTTGCACTATTTCCCCACGAGCTATTAAGTATAAAAGGGGAAGGCCTCACTGCCGTTTGTGTATATGAATTTCTTGTCTTTTATTATACAACAACATTTATGGCAATGAAGAATCCAGTATTCCTACTAACTGTGCTCCAAACTAGGCTGTCATAAAAATCATGGTTGGGATAGGGAGTGAGAACCCTAACAACTCAGAGAAAGAACTATCGTTACCTTAAACAAAAAGTCATTATTTTAACTTGATTTTAACTTGTTATAAATTTTCTACATCAGAATACTTATCTGGTATCTATAAATATTTTTAGTAAATGTTTTCCTCCTTTTCTTTATTTTTTTAAGAAATCTGGAATTTCCAGGAAATAAGTAACATAGCTTGTGTTATGATTCTAGCATTAAAATTCTCCTCAATTATAATGACTCATTCATTTTAAAACTTTACAAATCTTTTTTCTACAAAACACTACTCTCAAACAAGGCGACTTCAATGTATCGGTGAATGCTCATCTTCAAGCATGCCTTCCATAGATGATCAGGCATGTTGACACTAATTTCTTCATAATCACTGCAAAGACAGTGTCTGCTCTGGAAGGGAAAACAAATGTTTTCTCTGTTAAGCTAGAAAAAACTTTAATTAAACAGTGCTATTTCTTTTTTCTGGTTTGGAGAAATTTAAAGACCTGAAAAGAATCTTAAAATGGTTACTGCTAGCTTAACCAATTATAACTATGCCACTTTTTTATAGTCAATGTTATGCTGGATCTTGTAGTCAGAGCTGATTTTCAAGCTATGGAAGATTTCTCTCTGGGGTCTTTCGGAGGGTATTGCTGCAGGAGTAGTCAGTGGAAGAACCATAAGGAAATGTTGGAAGCTAAAACAGTAGTTTAGAAGTTCAAGTAGTCAGTAACTTACATACTAAGATCTTAATCTAATTCCTTGTTCTTAAGTTGTCCTTTAATACAGCAAGAATTACTTTGACATGAACAACGTTCAAAATGGTGTTTCACTCAAAGAAGAAAATAGCTAAGTAAAAATGTCACTTTACTTCGGTCTATTTACATTTCGTAAAACTAACATATACTTATGGAAATGACTTACTACATTTAATCTTTCCATAAAGGATTTGTAAAGTAGGAAGCCTACAAGTATATTCCTGAGAAAATTAATTAATTGGAATGTGTTAGAAATTGCTATCAATACAGAAAATCATCTCTCTAATAAAAACAATTCTTTTACTATCATTAACAATTTAAACCACAGTCAGAGCATTGTAGCCATATATATATGCATGAAATTGCAACACTCAGAAAACTCAGATGGTTTTTTTCCTATATTTTTTATCCCCTAAGACTATTTTTCCAGTGTTCATACTAGAGCTTCCTTCATAAAAGAAACTTTGCATTGTTTTGCTTTCTTATAGGCTTACTTATAATTCACAAATAATTTTTAGAAGAAGCATAAAATAAAGCTCTAAAAAGGACTGTATGAACCACTCTGAACTTTGTAATTCCAGAACAACATAAGTCACAGCTGAAGCTTACATTTCAAGCTCAAGTAACCCATATTATATTTGGAGAACGAAGAAGAAAGCATTTCAGAACTTTTTTATTCTCTTTAGACTGTCTGAAAACAAAGAATGTGAGGAGAAAGGAAAGAAAAGGAAGGCAAAGAAGGGAAGAGTGCTCCTTGTCAAAAGCAAGCCTTGTTCATACCCTATATGTTTTAAAAATAATTATCAGGTCAGCTTTAAACACTCAATTTCTGAATTTAGAAGATAAACACACTCTTACTGGTGGATCACAAGGGAAGGGATCTTCTGTTTCCTAGAGGTTTGCTCACAGTGAGGCCTGGTTCATTCTATAGAAACAAAGGTACAGAAGGAGTCACATCTACTTATGACAATATTCAAGCAAGATTTAAAATACATTTTTGTCTTAAAGCATGACATTATTTCCCAGACAGCAGTTTTCCTTAAACATATAAAAGGACAAAAGAAGAGAGTCATTAATATTACTTATGCTCTGAACTTCGAGAGCCAAACTTGAATTGGCTTCTTTATTAAAGCACATTCAAGCAACTTCTGAGATTTGCTGTTAAAATGGAATAATTTGTTACAGAATTACACAGTTAGTGAGCAAAAATATGTAAACAAATGTCACAAATCAATGGTATAGGGTCATTGATAATTTTCTAGAGGAATGATTCTAAGACATTCCAAGGTGGTGATCAATTAGCTGTAGAAAAGAACCGATAAATTACATTTACTATGAAAGCAAATATATACTATTAATAAGCTCTGTTAATTTTTCATATATTTCAAGAAGCTGGCAAAGACTAGTTGAACTAGAAAAATAAAATACAATTGAAATGTAAGTGATGGGGTTTTCTTTGTTTGCTTTTTTGGTTTAATTTGTGAAGTATTCTTGAGGCCCCATTGCCCTTTGTGATCCACTTCTGTCATGTTGGCTGATACAAATGCTGAGAAAAACCGCTCTAGAAGTGAATTTTCATTACTAGTTTAGGGTATCCCCTTCCAGATCTTGCAGATAGTAGAAAACCTATGTCCATGAGAAACCTGAAGTACTGTTTTGGCAGTGTAAAAAAAAAAAACTCAGTTAATTTCACTAAAATAAAGATTCATTAAAATAAAGACAAGGAAGAACACTACAAAATTTTTAGTAAAAAAAAAAAAAAAAAAAAAAAGTTAAAAGGCAGATGTAGGCTTAAGAAAAATTTTAGATAGTAGTTTCTCCCTGATCTCATATTCTATTTTATGCCAGGAGAAAGCACCATACTAAGCCACCCATCTTTACAGGCACATGCAGAGACACAGCCTCACATTTCTTTCAGGGAAGAATGTAACTGAAATCACTGGGCTATAGCCCCACCATCAATAACCAAAAAAAAAAAAAAACAACCTCAAACCTGCACAGTGCAGATTTGAACATATCCTGCATTAAATAGAATTTCCCATAGGAAATGCATTACTCTTGTCATTTACCTTTCTCAGCATCTACTGGCTGATTTCAGGTAAAAGTTTAAGTCATTAAAGCCTTAATGGTTTCCCATATTTGTTTAGACAACCAGCATAGCATTGATCTAGGTTTGCCTTTCTGAGCGGTCTTTTTCAATGGTTTTTTGACAGTTCTATCTGAATAATTGTTGAATTGATAAATAAGGGGTTTCTGAGGAGTCTTTCTTTGTTTTGGTGTTTCTTTTCTTCTGGCACATTCTGCTTCTTTCACACAGCAATTAAATCATTTATGACACTTGAGCTAATGGCTCAATAGATAAAATGAAGGAGAGTCTCTCCACAATCCAGTCTTTCTGAGGCATAATCAGCTCTGGAAATTGTTTTTATTAAAGTCTGATTGTCTTAAGACCACAAAGTAATACTGTAACTTGGAAAAAAACCTAGCATATCTGAAAATGTGTCACTAGTTCCCATGTAAATTGGTCTAATAAAATACATTATTTTCCCACTACAGACCTGATCTTATTCACTGTATTTAAATTTGAATAGCAGCACTGTATTTAGATTTTGTTTGGAGCTACTGCAGTCTCATGGACGGTAGACCATGGGGCTAAGTGGCTGAAAGAATGATTTGGTACAGCTTGCAGAGTTTGATTTTCTGTGGAATTTCTGAGGCCCAGTGTGCACAGATTGCTTTTAATACAATCATATAATCCATATCTTAAACACTATCTTAAACACTTTCACAACTGTAGAAGATTCTTGAGCATATTTCAGCCCTGCTCTCAATAGAAGCACCTCATCAAATTCGATAGATTAAATATCATCTAAGTTCAGATTTACTCTTTGCAGTTAAGCTTCTTTTCAGAGCTGGTGGAGAAAGACACACTGTTTCAACAGATTATATAAAATATATAATGAAGGATATTTGCTCTGGATGAATATAAGGGAAGGAATCACATATCTCAGGTTGCTAAACTTGAGGAAGTTAGTAGATTTTAATAAAGAATCTTTGAAATCTTCAAGAGAAAGTGTTATCCTACATATTGATGTATATATTGATGTAATTCCTAGTTCAGATGTAATTTTTGGTAGAACCTGCAAATAGTAATGCAAAATCAGTAGAGATACTATTGCCAGTAGAGATAACTAATCAGTAACCCTCTGGAAATCTGCTCATCACTTTCAAACATCAGTTTTAAGCAGATTTTAAATTACTTAAAACCAAGCTAAGGAGGCCAGCAGACACAGTAAAATGATAATACAACCCTTTTCCTACATGTCTTTAAAGGTCTTGCTTTTATAGTGTTTTTTTCTCCTTAGCAATATTCTGTTTCTCTATATTTATTTATTATTTCATTTACATATACAGTATAATTGATTGTCATTTCAGCTCTCCAGTTATGACTTGGTTCAACTGCCTACTCTAATTTAATTGTGCTTTCAGTAAATTAGTTTCACCCTCAAATAAAAACACTTGCATCATCTGTGCTGTTGCAGACATTGTAGTACTTGCAGCAAATCTCCTGAATGTTCTTCTATGCTGCTAATAAGAAGAGACAGTTAAGTCACTTTTTTCTGAGCTTTTTGAGTTTATAGTGTTGTGAATAATAAGTGTAAAAGCTGATTCATATCTTATAATACAGAAATCATACAGCCTCAACCAAATGGGACATGCACCAATATTTTTTTTTTTAATATATAAATATTGAGGTAAGAAGACATGAGAATGAGGGGAAATCTAAGAAAGCTATTGTTCCCTATTATAATGAGCATCATCCAGTGGCAGCTGCACATATGCTTAGAAACCCAAGAAAAAGCAGTTCATGAATTCATGCCCTCATCAAGAAGGAAATAAGAAAAAATAATTATAAAAATTAAATATAATATAAACAAGTATAGGAAAAAGAAATTAAATTAAAAATAGACCTATTGTAATAAGAAAAATAAAAAATTCCTGTAGGAATACAGCATGACAGGCTGTCAATAATATGGGGAAAAGATACTGCAGTAGATAGTCTTGAAAAGTGATGTTAGATGAGATACAGTGAAAGACAAAGTAGAGAAAAATACCAACTGGAAAGACGGATAGACTCCCTGTAGCCATGACTAGTACATGAGCTGCAAAAGATAAAGTTGGAAGATGTACTATATCCATCCAGCAGTGAAATCAATATAGTTCCTTTTTACAATTTTTTTTCTTTCTTTACTATTTCTAACTTACATTACTATTCTTGCTTTACTATTTATTATTTCTTTGCCTTCTTTACTGTTTACCGCTTACTGTGAAAAGATAATGCCATTATGCACCTTTGAAAGGAAGTTTTAGAGCTGGTCTACACTTTGTGGTCATGGTATTCATTGTGTATTAACTGCCACTATGTGGACTCTAAAATTTCCATTTCTTTCTCCTGTACATCTGTGCTGCTCCAGCTCTCAGAAGAAGTTTACTTCATTCTTTTCAGGTGGTCTGCTTTTCATTCCAAGTGAATGACATGCAAAAAGCAATGCTGTGCCAATATCAGGAAGTAAAATACAAAGTAGAATGCAGTGGCTATAGAAAAAGAACTTGACAAGATAAAAAGAATGACATTGTTATAAACTGCATCTAATTGTCAGAAACATGAATAACAGAGCCTTGGGCTGAGATGGAATAATTCATATTGAAGTAATTTATCAGGACTGTGGGAACTTTATTACATAAAGCAAAGATAGTCTAAAATCTTTAGGACCGCAAATTGAAGTATGCAAAAACCTCTAGTGAAAATGTCAAAAATAGTCATGTTCGGTCCTGGAAATGTATACGTCTGCTATTAAATCTCCAAGATTTGTATTTCTTGTTCAAATAGTCTCCAAGAAAAATTAAATGCCTTTCTTTATACATGGTGGAATTAGCAATAATAATATATCTGGTCATTGTCTTTTCAATAGGCTGACTCTGTTCCCTTCATAAAGATAGATACCTTTTATGAAATGTTTTTAAGGTTTATATTTAAAAATTTTTTTTTGGCAGAAACTTAATCTTCCTGGATGTTCATAAGTTTTAAGACATAACCAGGACTGCTTAAAGTGTAGTTAATAAATACGCACCTCATTAGAACGCCCAGAAAACTTGATCTTGTGTTGCTTACTGAGAAGGACATGTCCTTCAGAGAGAAAATCCTGAATTTCATCGTAGCAGAAGTGAAATGACATAGGGATCATAACAGTAAAAAATCACATATAGAGAGGCAAGAAAAAGACAGAGAAGGAAGTTTAAACTGGTGTAACTATGGAAAGAATTAAGCTGACAGCATTAAGGCACATTTGCATTCCAGAAAATAAAAACAGAAGAGTTACCTTTGAGTCAAAATAAAAATAAAAATGGTGACCATGCCACCCTGATCTTTAGAGACAGGGGAAAAAGGGTTAAAAAGAATAATCATTGGAAAAGATGCAGTTGTGCACGTATCAGTTTACATCTGTTTCTATCTGGTTTCTAGGACAAATTACTGCCTGAAGCTGATGTATGCAGGGCTGCTAAACTAGTTTCTTTAATTGGTTGCTTTACATGGAGTCAGATAATATCATTAAGCAACAGAATGTTATCATGAACTGAATATTGCACTTGAAAAATAAGCTATGCTGTTTTTTTGGGCTGGTGAAACACAGACTGCTTTCAGTTATTTTTCTTGGCAATGTTTCTGTCCATAGCTTGTCAAGTTAGCATAGTACCCAGATGGTTATAAGGCTCTAGGGCACCTGTATAACTAACATTAGAGCTTAACAGAAATGTAGTGAATAATATTTATATATTTACATTTCAGATCCTCCTCCATTCAAGCAAAACACAGCTGTTATATTTTCACTCTGGCCATTACCCTGTGATAACCCACATAGCCAATATCTCCACTCATTATGAGTTTGTAGTAATACTGTTGCATTTCCCTTTCTATCCTGTGTGAACTAGCACATCTTCTATAAACAAAAAAGCAGTTTACCAGGATATGGTTTTGCTATGCAATGGTCTACCATAATAATTTTTTAAGGTGTTATTCTTTATGACATTCAGCCTTAACTGATTTCTCTTACATTCAAACCTGCTTTCTGCCTGCCTTCCTGTTTGCTATGTTGTGTCATCTTCACCATCTGGGGTGACCTTCCTACACTGACTGAGAGCACAGTAATAAAGTGTCTAAATTGCCTTGCTGAAAATTGGCAGTGTTACTTCCCAGAGTTGTGAAATAGTTTTCTTTTTATCATTTTGTGAATAGTAGAGACTTATCAAAATTATGATAAGCCTAATATATACATAAGGAAAACAAATATTTTTGAATTGGTGGATATATGCTTTCAAGGAAGATTTTTGATAACTGCCTAGATAAAGAATAACTTTTAAGTAAGTAAATACACTCTTTTCAGTAAGTAAAAACCAGTCCTCCCAAAAGGCTGTTCAAGCTATCCTTATGCTTAATTAGCTTTGATAATTTTTAGGATCCGATAGTTTATTATTTTGACTGACACTATTTATA